>NCQV01068394.1:0-13273 GCA_002740545.1 Lophocereus schottii
CAAGAATAAATATGCTACTCCAAACACCTTGGTCACCTTGATTCCTCGGGTGATATTGTGTAGCTGAATGTAAGATCTTGTTTCTTAAGACTTAGCCAACTGTTTGGCGAGATTGTTGTTTGCTGATCTTGTGTCACTGAAGCTTGGAACCTATTCCTAAGACTTGTTCTCAACATTTAGCATCCAGGTTAATACGAATATTACAAACAACAGTGTAGGCCCTGTTTGGAGAGCTTGTTTGGAACAACATTACTTAGACAAATATATTACACTTGGATTTGTTATCATTAAAACTAAATATAATTATGCAACATCTATCCAAGACTTCCATGTATTGTAGAATGTGTTATTGATGGATGTTGATGCCATCACGTTTAGTCATAAGACTGACTCCTTCATCTTAATGTGTTGGCCTTTCAAACACCAGATAAGTAAAACTTCCCTTTTGATATCGTCATTTTACTTACATACGAGAACCGTATGACTTTCAAATGCCTCTTTGGTAATCTGTTAGATTTCTTCACCTTCAGTACGTAACTCGCTCCCAACTTCATAACATCGTTCATTTACTTTACTATCATGACCATCATGAATAAACTGTATGTCTTGTATATGGAGGTCATTTATATGCCTTACCTCTTTCATTACGAATCTTCATCCCTTCATTCATTCAGCTTACATGCTAGTCTTTTATAACCAATAAAGAAATACCTTTGTAAGAGCTCATGGTGTGGTTACATCTCTTTACACTTTAGATTTTTCCCCTGTCATTTAAATTTACTGAGACCAGTAGACAGCTGAATGTGTTATCTTTTATAAATATGCCTCTATTAGTATTGCTGCAACCATATTCATTGGGTATTCAATCCAGCTTGATTGGCATACCTTGCTATCATTATAGGGATGAACTAACTATGTACTTATAGAAGATGACTTGTAAAGATCTTAAAGTTAGCTTGAGGAATGAGGAAAGACTAGACGTGTGCTTCTATGGACGGAGTGAAGAAAAACCCTATTTCTGCCCCAGTTACACTGTGCAAGCAAGTGAGTTATAGTGTCAGCAATGGATTGAATATTAGTGATATGCAACCACATTAGGTATATACATATCCATAATTACAGTTTGTGAATTTAGAGATGGTTCATCAGAGGACTTTCAGGACTGTTTTTCCCAAAGAAACATTGATTTTTAGATCAACCTAGTTCAAGCTGCTCAATCCATTTGCAAAGCCCCTATCATATGACCCCTAGTAGAGTTCAAAGAATAAAGATTTTATAAGATGAGTTGTTACAGAAGGGAGTTATTTAACCAAGTGTAACACCGTGGGAAACCCTAGTTTTATATGTGGGAAGAATGAAAGTAGAACCTTATGGTTTTATATAGAATATAGAGAGTTGAATAAGATCACTATCAAAAACAAGTTTCTTTTACCTTGAATAAATTATTTATAGGATTAACTGCCAACAACAGAAGTCTTTTGTAGGAATGACTTGAAGTCTGGATATCAGACCTAAACCATGCAACCACAGTTTATCTTTTGCAAGAATGCCCTTTTATAGTAATTCTTGTAATTGTTTGCTTGTCTCATATTCGAAACTTGATACTATCCAATATTGTTTAATCTCCCTTACATAGCAACCTGAAATTTTCTATTAGCATGATCTTCCATGTATTTGCAAATTCATTGTTAAATGTGCAATACATTTTTGCTTGACCTTATATGGTTGTCAACATTCCAGTGCTCCCGACCTTCACCATCTTTAGTTCATGATCATGAGTTCTAATTCATTCTGTTGAGAGCCGATTCACACATCTATCTTACATATCATTTATTCATAATGATAAGCTTGTATAACTTGTTATGAATTTATAATGTAATTCAACTCTCATTGGTGTAGGTGATTGTGATTGTCATAATCCCCTTCCTCTCCTTATTTTGAACTTTGATTCCCACACATATATCTTACATGCTCATAAATAAACTCCAGCTTTTCTATTCAATCTTATCACTGGACTTGAATTAGTTTCATATAAGCAAAGGCACGTTTCTAATGTCACCCATTGGTACTTTGCTCGTCCGATCTATTGATCTATCCATTGCATTTTACCGGTTCAATCTATTGATCTATGTATTGCACTTGCAATTCTCACACCTATATCTTATATCCTTATAAGTAAACTTCAGTAATCCTTATTTAATCTTATTGCCGTACTTGATTTGGCTCCATATGAGCAAAGGCATGTTCCTACTGCAGCCTATTCAATCCATTTATCTATTCATTAGACCTTACTTGTTCAAGCTATTTATTTATCCATTGTACTTTATTTATCTAATCTATTTTTCTATTCATTGTATTTTGTTTGGCCACTCCCTCGATTGCATTTATCCTATCAATGGTATCTAGAAAGTCGCCCTATTGGAACTCCATTGCTGGCCATCTTGTTTTTAAATCATCAGCTAAACTTGAAGGTAACCAGGCCATCTATCTTCTTGGATAACTATGTATTGGATCCTTTATAATCAATATTTATAAACCATGATTCTTATGGTATTATGGTTCAGAATTCTGGATACACTCATGGTTATCTTTATTCTAACCACCCCATAATAATCTCTCCTTTATTAGCCTTTTCTAGTCTCAGTGTTCATTTCTTTTGTATGCAATGATTCGATTGGCTAACAATCCTATCGCTCTAATCTTTAATCACGGTCATTTCATCACCATTATTAAAGAGCAGATCCTTGAGTAGTCTGATGAGAGGAGATCATGTGATACATTAAGAATATCAGATGATAACTTTTTGATAGGGGCATAGTCTCAAGTAGTGTCTATTTATATTTGGCAAGCTAGAAGAAACATTGAGTATAACGTCAAAGCTAATCCAAGCAAGCATTATGAGGGAAAATTCAAGTACATGTTAAGGTGAGATAAGGTCGACAATAGAGTTGTGCTGGCAAAACAAGGAAACAACCATAGCCTCAGATGGATTATAGAGTATTTCAAAAGGTTTTTTTAGTCAAAAGTAGTAAAAGACCAAATATCCAAGGACAATTAAGGACTAGTTATATTGGGCTTTATGATTCATTGAAAAGTTAAATCTTGTAACTTGTTGACTGCATCTACCTGCCGAACTCGGACATGTACTTAACATGTTTTATAACTTGTAATAGTACTAGAGTACTTGTCAGGGTATACAACAGTTTCCATTAGTGGATGAGGTGATGAACTAGTAGTGAGCACCTCCTTACTAGTAACAAGGTTCTTTTCTTTCAAAGAGAATATAAATTTTGAACCCAAGTAATTGCATTCATTGAAGCTAATGTGCGAGAAGAATCTGGATCTGCTACTGAAACATGAGATTAAGCAGTTATACATTACGCCGACACCTTTAATCCAAGAGCTTGTTGACTAGGTCTGCCTATATAACTCAAACACGTGCATAACGTGTTTCTTACCTTATAACTTAGGCAGTACATTTCAAATCCTAAGCATGCTCCCTTAACTAGACCCATTGCAGTCATTGAGGGTCTCGTGTTTGAAGAGCACCTAGTTCAGATAGTAGATCATAGGAATAAATAACTATGCGTCAAGCAGATACCTTTAATCAAAGTACATTGGCAAATCATTCCTCCTCAGAATCCAGTTACAGAAATCGAGGATGAGATGCAGGTCAAGTACGCACATCTATTTAAGATAAACTTACGTATTTTGGCAAAGTTCATAAGTTACAAGGACGAAACTCTTTAAGGGGGAAGGCTGTAATAACCCGACCCTAAACCATGTTTATTTATTTAATTAAGCCATGTTATTAATTTTTCACATTGATTTATCTCATTTAATCATCCCGGTTGTGCGAATTCATTTTGCACCTCACTTTACAATTCGAGTTCATTTATGTGACAATTTTGGAGGAATCGATATTAGTCCCTGATAAATATGATTAGGTGTTATTTTCATAATGTCACAAAAATTTAATTTTTAAGCATGTAAAAACATTTGGGCCCAAATTCATTAAGTTTGGCCCAATTTATTTGGGCCCGAATTGCGCCCCGATTCATTTTGGACTGTAATAGCCCAACCCAAAATTATGTTTATTTATTTAATTCCTCATGTTAATGATTTTCTCAAATTTATTTATCTCATTTAATCGTCCCGGTGGAGAAAACTTTATGTGGGCCATCACTTCGCAATTTGGGTTTTATCCATTTATTTAATTATTAGCGAAAATTTTGGAAGAATTGATAGTAAGCCCTAAGAAGTTTAATCTAAGTAATTTATTTTGTTTTCCGTAACATTACAAAAATTTAAATTTGAGTACACAAAAACGTTATCATCACGAAGCGTTTTATTCCTGAATCCAACTTTCTTCGGCCCAATTTGAAACCCAACATGTTTGCTTTCTTAACCCAACTAATTACCATGATTAAGCTTAACCATGGTGAGCTAAAAATCACTTTTTAAGATAAAAACTCAGCCAAGTTGTTAGACAAGTCAAAAAAATACAACCAAAACTCAAACCCATCTTCTATCTCCTTTGTCTCTCTAACCACGCCAGCCCTCTCTCCCAGCTGATTCTAGTGTTTTCCAGCTAATTTTCGGCTAGTTTTGGGCTGCCTTCGACTCCCTTTGACACCCTAGTATCACTAGCTATCATCCTTCATCATCAAACCACTAAACATCACATCCATTTCTCCTTTTATCAAGCTTGAAGCGAGTAACCTTAACCTTGATCTTGCTAGTTTTAATTTTTATCTTAGTTTTGATTCTTATTTGATATTTTTGATTATTAATCATGATGTTTTGATAGGAAATAAGAGTTATTGTGATGACGATTATGATAGGGTTGAGTTGGGAGCATGTTAGGGTTAGGGTTATCATAATCGTGCAAGCTTTAGGTGGGAAGTTTGTTTTTCTTGGATTCTTGCATTTGATTTAGTGGTTTTAATCTATAATAATATTATGAGAATGTTCTTGATAATCGTGGATGAAGTGCAAGTTGGCCAAAAGTTAGGGTTTTACTGATTATGCAAGGGTTTAACCTTCCTTTGATAGCAAGCATGTTATTAGTGTATATTTGATTGAAAAATGATCTTTGATGTACATGACTTTGAAGTAAAATTGAGTGTGATGGTTTTGTCTGGTGATGGGAAGGACTAAATCCTTATTACATAACTTTAAGGTGTGATTTTGGATGGAGAACTGTGTGAAAAGAAAGGAGAGAGCCTTGACAGTAAAGGTTGGAAAATTTCAGAAAACAGGGCAAGATTTGTGATTAAACTGGTAATTATCAACTCATTGGAAAATTATTATTTTTAGTTGATAGATAGTTCAGTGTGTTGGCTTTCAGATGCCTTTTGAATCGCTCTAATCCGAAGTCTGTGAAAAAAGTTATGACTGTTTTACTAGAGCTATGCAGGTTAGATCAAAACTGATATACTTGTATTCTAGTCCCATTTTGAGAACCGTATAGTAGGAATCATGTTTGGTGTTCTAAATGAAAGTGTTATAGGACTTCTTGATCTTTTCATATTAGGATTTTATAGCTTAATTGGAGGTTGGGGGTGAAAGTTATGAATTTTCTAACGTGGACCTTGAATCAATAACAATTTTGATTGCACTTAGAAGCTTATTTGGTTCGAAAACTAAGCTGTATCGCATGCGCTACGAAATTGAAGAAGTGGGGAGATTGATAACTCAAAATCAGTGTATTTGGTCCAAACCGGTGTGTTTGAAGTTATTTTGAACCTACCACGAGTCTAATTGCATTCAAACCTTTGTTGTCCATCTCTGAAATATCAAAAACCCCTAGTCAATTGTACCGATCAAAGTCTTTCTTTTATAATCTCAATTATTCTACCTTGATCAGTTTTACACCAACATTATTTCAGTTTGAGTTAAATTACCCTAATTCATGTAGTTTTCAATTCATGTTGGCAGAACTTATCTTCTATTAAATTATTTGAGTTATGGATGACTTTTAATGAATTTCTATTACAACCACAAATTATTAAAGTCAACATTGTTTACTAATTACATATACCTATAATTATATTTCTTAAACAGAAATCAGGCCAGTCTATCGTTTCCCATTATGCATAAGTATTATCGAGTGAGATTGTACATTAAAGACTTCAGGCACGTTTATTGTCTGTATCTTTAGAAATCAGCACATATTTATCAAAATTATAAGGTTTTTGTAAGTACATCAATGAATCAGTTTAATCAGTGATTTATCACATAATTAATGACCCCATCAGTTATCAGTCACGAGCATAGCCCTTCAGTTACCCGGCGCGGCTTCAGGCTAGATTAGAATCGGCTTGGCACGTGTACACCTATCCATAGATCGTAACAGGTACAAGGGGTTCACTTTCAGATAATAACTAGCAATGTAGTTTTACATTCATCTTATTCACTGTTTTAACTTAAAATGAATTGCAAAGCAAGCGCCCAACCAATTTATGTAGTAATAATTTAACAATATAGGAATACATGTACTCAGTTTCGGCTCACAGTTTGAAATGTTTTCATGTTTTGTTTTAGGAAAATGCTCAGTGAATTGCCCTCATGCTAGCAAGTTAGCCGAAAAGCATGTTAGTGAGTCAGTCGAAGAGAATAAGTAAGCAAGGAAAACTTAGATGAATCAACAGTGATATAGACCATGCATACTTTGGAGCCTGATGTTGTTATCTTTAGTGTATGGAAGTGTAAGCTTTGTGGTGAATTGCTTTACTATAGTGTATACACCTTATGTTGGCTAATAAGTATGGTTAAAGTTATGCCTGGCTATGTTATTTCTAGTACACTTGCAGCAAGCCTTGTCCCTTTTGGGATGGTGGTAATACCTCGATCATTGGGTTTATCAGTTGCAATTGATAGAATCAGAATAATAATTGCAAACAGTAAAACATGCTTAATTAGAGGATGTTACATACGTTGTTCAAAGAATCATATTTTTAAAGCTAAGTAGATGCAAAGATTTTTTTTTGAGTGATCTCATTCCATCTAAATAATTACTACAGAGAAATTCACATAAATAGATATTGGTTGGATGTTTCAACCTCAAAAAAAAAATGTCATAGCTTTTTATTTATTCTTTCCTTATTTGATATATTTGTTGTATAAATGTTTATCTTGTAACCCCCACAAAAGGGTCCCACTCCCCCAATACCCCTCCTAAAAAAACAGTTGGACTAAATTATGATTGCCTCTTTTTTTTTTCCCCGTTGCACAAGTAACTATGACAGCCTTTTGAGCGTGCAGGTCCTCTAAAAAAATAGCTCATCCTTCATTCCTTCTCTCCTAACCCATCCCCCACAAACCCTGTTAACATTTCACAACATTAATTAGTTTGGGTGATAATAATTTTGGTATTGTGACATGGGGTAGGCCTTTGTGATATGGGTTTTCTTGGAATTGACATTGTTGCAGGTTTGAATTTTTCCCATCAGATTTGTTCTCCACTCACTACATTTTGTTTGAATGGGGTAAGTCATTCTTTTGCCTGCTCAACGCCTCAATCCATCTTAATTTTGCTTCTTCCTAAACTAAGGATTTGTTATTCTCGTCTTTTCAATTTTTTCCCCGATTTTTAAGATGCAGCCCCCAAAAGAGTTTTTAGTACACAAAATGTAATTCCCTCAGTCTTGTGGCAATCTGCACCTTGTAAGTTTGTGATATTTATTTATTCTGACAGTCGAATGTAATTTAGGGAGGGTACTATATAACACAGAGTGACTCATTTAGACTGCAGCTAGAAATTCTTGGTATCAAGTTGCACTTACCAGAACATAATTATGTAGCGGTACTTAGAAATCCTGATTTTCCTTTCTTTCCTGCTTTGACTACTGAATATATTCAAAATTAGGAATTAGATTACAAAGAGTACACCTAATTATATATGAAAATATCAGAGCTTAATAATTCAAATTTATTATAGAACTCTGACCTTTCCAATGGAAGATAGTGGTGTTTGGTGTTTCGATTTGATGTGGAGAAGGCACCAGATAAAAGAGAGAGAGAGAGAGAGAGAGAGAGAGATGTTGTAGAGAGAGAGGCTGTGAAATGGGTAGAGAGAGAGAGAGAAAGAGTTTGAATTAGATTATAGTTTGTGAAAGAAGGGAGACTCGGGAGAGGAAGTTAGTAAGTTGCAAATTGTAGGAGGGGAGGCTTCAGAAATGACCACAACCTCAGGAAATGTGAAAGGAAGTTGAAGATGTGGGTAACTATTTTTTTTAAAATTTTTCTGCTGATAATGTAGGTAACTAATTACTTGTAGGTAACTACTGTTGTTCAAATTATGTAAATCCCAAAATTTCTTAACACTCAGCGAAATGTTTTGGATGGATAGGATCGTTTGGCTAATTATGATCAATGGTGAAAAAAAATTAAGGGGAGAAGAGTCAACTCAATATTTTATTTATATATAGCATTAGATACTTTTTTGAATTAAATAAACATCTTTTTCTATTCAAATGAGCCATGAAGATAATCTATGTTATATAATAAGTCAAGGCCTCAATGAATATATACATTTTGATTGGCCTATAATGCCCTTCTTTTTAATGAAAATCCTTTTAATTAATAAGGATAGTTTTGTCATAAAATAAGTATTACATATTAATTTTGAGCTTTAAAAAATATGAAAAATGATGATAACTTCCCAACCCTCAACTACATTATGGTTTCCTTACTCTCTCTCTCTCTCTCTCTCATGTTCCCCCAAAATGTACTCATGCACACATACACACTCTCTCCCCCCATGTTCCCCCCAGAAGTAAAAGCGATACAATTTAAAGTTGAAGCAACCCTCTCTCCTCACGTCACAAAACAAAGAAAAAAATTGCCAAGCCTTGTTCATTCCACAATACTATGCGTCTTAATTCCTTAGTGCCATGAAAGGAAAAATCAAAGTACATTTAATCTGACATAACCCTTGCCTCCATCGACAAGAAATTATTGAATAAAAGGTCTTGCTTCCTTTCACTACCTACTCATTTTTTTTTTTGGGTAGTACTTGAGTCTACTATTCATTTTTTATATTAAGTTGACAAATTTTTTCTCAATTTGAGTCTATGTTCATTTTTCATGCTCTATTTAGCTAAAAAAAATTTATCTGATTAGATTTTCTTTTTACCTCATTGTAAGTGAATTTTTCTTTCCAATTCTTTATAGCTCATCTCTCTACATATATTTCGACTTCTTCTAATCGGGTGGATTAATAGCATGTAATATAATTATGTAAGTTTGATTAACTTTAACTCTTTTGTTACATTTTTTGAGGGGGTTTATGCCTATCAGATTGAGAAGTCATTAAAATTTACGGAGTTTAGTTTAATTGATGTGGAAAATTAGGATATTATTTTAAATTTTTCGTGTTCTTAATTAAAATTTACAAAATTCATGTGTACAATATTCGACATTGAGCAACTATCTAATCATTACTCGCTTAACATTTTATACAAGCATGAAAGTATGAAGATCTATGTTATATTATAAGCCTATGCATCAATTAATGTATCGCTTTCACTTTACCTATTTTATTCTTACTATTAAAATTATTTTACTTCTATTCTAAGCTAAAACTAGGTTGAAATCTCTAAACTAACAAAGATAAATCAGTCAAAATAAGACTAAGGAAGGAAAAGGGGATAATGAAACATTACATTTCTCTTTCCATCAAATATTGAGAAAATATAAAATGTTTAGCCCTATGTTCCCCGTGGCCATCCCCCCATTCTCTCCCACTCCTCATTTGGCTTTATCTTTTACTTGAGAATTTCATAACAGATTAATCTAATCAAAGAGAGAAGGGTTATTTGATTTTAACCAATTTAATTATGCTAATCAATACCAATTCAAATATCTCATCTCTTTTGAGCCCTCTTGATCTCTCCTTTTTTTTTTGATGTATTTCCTATTTAATAAGCTTCCCCAATGCTATATGACAATTCCCCACCCCAATTTCCAATCGATATGTGTTGAAAACTTCGTTAGGCCACAACCCTACTTCTTTCGTTCTTATGTATGACTTTTATGTTTTAGATGCACTCCATTAATTTTTGGATTTATGTTCAACTTCACCATCATTGTTGTAGTGTTAATTACGGAGTATCATAGGCTTCCATATTTCAACTTTATCGTCATTTGTTGTAGTGTTAGTTACAGAGTATCATAGGCTTCCATATCTCATATTTATCTTAAATTTATTCATTTTTTAGTCAGAAATTTATTTTAATTTTTATAGATCATTGAAATTTTAACTCTTTAAAACTTTACAATGACGTAGGGTAGTTAGAAAAATAGTTTGTACAACAATTATCTAAATCCTTTTATTTGATTCACCACCTTAATTTAACCTTTTAATTCTTTAAGTTAGCAATTTAATATGCTGTAATTTCACTAAATTACAACTACGTATGTGAATAGATGAATTTACATTATATTATGAACTTTTGGATGGATGGAATCTTAAAAAGGAAGGACTTTTGGTGCATTTTTTTTTTGGATCAACTGCATTCGAACAACAGTGTCTTTTACTATTTTTCATGGCTGCATATCTTTTCCTATGGATTTTCCTTAAGGTTAGCCTTAAATATGTTGATTAGTTGAATCAATTTTATTTCCTAAGAACTTTTTAATACAAAAAGCCCATGTTAATTGTAAGTTCCAATTCTCCTATTTGATGTATGTAGATGTCTAATGGTTGATATCAACATTGTAATTACACATTATCGATTCATATATGTAAATGAAAAAATTAATAGCGAAAGAATTTTATTCCTTATGAATACCTTTCTTCATATTAGTCATCTAAAATAGATTTTTTTTAATAGAATTTGCTTCGAACCTTTGTTTCGCTATATAAGGATAGTTGATTTTTGTTCATAAATTTATCATTAAAACTTAAGTATCATCAATCCTTCACTATTTATAAAATTTATTCATTATTAGGTTATACTTCACCCAAATTATTCTCTTAATCTGACTACGATTTATAATCTTCATATTTCTTTCATTTTAATCTCTTTTTGACTAATAAATATTGGTCAAAGTTGCAAAAACTTTATGGTTACCAAATTATCTCATAACATGATGTTCACAAATATTATAATCCTAAACTTTAGTGAACCCAAATGATTAGATGTGCTTTTGACGCACATTTGGCACTATGCAGGAATTCAAAAGGCAAGGTGACTAGTTAGGTGAATGTTGACTATGGTTCCAAATAGACGAAACATCTTCATCATATTTACACTTATTTGTATTTAGTTTGGATTGCTATATCATAAAGTAATCCTCCAAATTTGAGATGATTAGTCTTTACTAAATTTTTAGGTTATCATCTATGTCTTCTACCTAAATATTAAAAAAAAGTAATTGCCATAGTTATAATACAATATAACTTTTGCATTTTCGAATATATTGACGTGATATTAGCTCATTTTGCTATCATGCAAATGCTTCTTTTTGTTTATGGACTTCCTTAATACTTCTTGCAAAAGTCAAGATGCAATTTATGACTAAGGAATACAATTTGCTCTCCAGATAGGTTTTTTTAATTAAAAAAGCCTTGAAGAATAAAAACAAATATTTTCTATCATTAAAAGCTTAAGGTGATCTCACTGCCTCGCGCATCAATAACATGACCATAAGTTGCACAACTAGCGCACCTATAAGTTTGTTAGTTCCCTTCATGTTCAGTACCCAAATCTATATATAATGTTTTAGTTTTTGTAGTATCTTATAAAACTAAGTGTGTGAATTGCCCAATCACTTTACAATAAAATTATACTAAAAGTTATTATTAATCCGCACGCATTGCGTGCAAATCAAAACTAGTATAATACAATAGACGAGGGAAAATGGTACCTGAAACCTAATGTTATCAAGACCTCAGTCTTAACTACTTGGTGAAGATCTCATCGGTTACAAATATCTTTCAAGTTAAAGTTATTCAATAATCATGTAAGATCTAATCAAATGAGACTTGAAAAATTTGGCAATTTCTTTTGTGCTCCTTGGGAGTACATGTTATTGCGCACATTGTATAATTATTCATGCATGTATTTGTCATATATTTGTCGAAATGTCTCGTGGGAGTATCTTCCAGAAGTATAACATAGGTATTATGAAAACTTCAAGAAGGTTGGTATTCAGGCGAAGATATAACCAAATCTTTTCTATTAGTACATTGGAATTTCTTGGCGTTGTATTTTGTGTTTCTTACGTAAGAATTAGTACTGTCATGTTTAGTTGTGCATTTTTCACTTAGTTGGACTTTTAGGCTTGTTAATTATTTTATTCTACTTTGGTGTATTTTGGTTTATTTAAATGTAGCCTTCTTACCTTTGGCAACTAATTATGGAAAGGAAAAAAGGCAAAGCAATTCAAATATGTTTGAAATTAAAATTTTGAATTTAAAAAATTCTATAATTGAAAGGAAAAAATCACAATTTATATTTTTACCAAAAATGGACTTTTTTAGTTACCACATTAAATATTATATTTTTGGGTAAATATATACTCAGTGGGGAAAAGAAACTAGTATTCAATTGCTCTAATTGAGAAACTGTATACATAAATAACATTGTTTGAATATAATTATACCAATAAGAATCACAACTTGGCTACTCTGTGCCAACTGGTGAAGCATTTAGAGGACATTCCAATAAATATCTTATAAACTAGGGTTATACCCTTATAATGCAAGGACATAATTCAAACGTTTTTTTAAATATATTAATAACGTAATAAATAGTTTCTTTTCGAATAGTAAAAATAAATAGATATATCAGATTATTTAATTATCAAAAGTTGAGCGTTTTGCTAGATTCTTTTTTTTGTTGTAACATCTTTTTTATTCTTAATTTGAACTCACTTTCTTATTTTATTTGTTCAGTATTTCATTGTTAAATGATTATATTTTTGGAGAATAAATTTTATTACTAAATAGTAACGACTAGACCTGTCAATTCGGGCAGAAGGGTAAAATACGGGTCGGGTGTATTCAGGTTCGGGTAAAATACGGATTGGGTGTATTTCGGGTTCGGATAAAATACGGGTCAGGTGTATTTCAGTTTACGGGTTTCGCATCAACCCAACGGGTTTCAAGCGCCTTTTTACTAAATTATTTCTTTTTTTATTCAAATCAAAAGTTCGAAACATTTATTGCTTAAAGTTGTTTGTATTTAATGAATAAGCATTGTAATTGTAGTTTCTTCAAAGAATACCAAAAATATCCAAACTTTTCAACATAATATATGAAATT
>NCQV01068401.1:0-13273 GCA_002740545.1 Lophocereus schottii
TGGGTAACATCATCCTCTCTCTCTCTTTTTCTATGAATAGCACCAACAATCTTTGGATCTGGAAGTGCAATCGCAAGCAAATTACAGATCAAAAAACAAAAATCACAACAAATGAAGAAAAGAAAATTTAGTTTAAACTACCTATGGGCATCTATCATAGAACCATCCGCATCCTCGTCGCCGGCTAGGGTTGTTTAGTAACTATAGCACCATCATCTCCTCTCTCTCTCTCTCTCTCTCTCTCTCTCTCTCTCTCTCTCTCTCTCTCTCTCTCTCTTTGTCTGGGCGATTCTAGTCTGCATTTGAAGGCAGATAAGGTCGTTGGCAAAGCCTGCGTCGTTGCTAGCGGCAAGGGTTCTGATGAGTAGCACTTGTGTTCTCTTTATCTCTGATGGATGATGGAAACAGTGAGCCAAAACAATGGGGCAAAATGAATTTGGGGGTCATATTTCTGTTTTTAAAGAAATATTGATGTTGGTCTTTCAAGGTTAGGGACTTGATACCCCTCATATGTCGGGGAGTTCAAGTCCGTTGGGTTTGGGAGGAACTTGAAACTTGGGAATATCAAATTCCTTTCTTTAAAAATTCTCATCAAATAATAAGGAAAGGAACTTGAATCTTCAGGATTCAAATCCTATTTCTTTTTCACTCACAAAACAGCCCCTTAATTTTGACTTTTCAAATGTGCGGGTAAAGGAGTACATTGTGTTACAATTACTACCATTTAATCTACACTTAAAAATTATTGGAGAACTTCAAATTAAGCACAAAGGCAAAAACAGTAATGTATGATCGAATGACACATGTCAATCCTATGACAATTTATGCAACCCATTCATTTTTATTGAAGTAACATAAAGGACTAGCCTTAGTGCAAAATAGGTTACTGGAATTAGTCCATGTAATATGAATACTGCTAAAAGGCAGCTACTAGAGTCACCTCAAATATCATGTCCTAAACCCGAATCCCACTAGATGGTTAGATGGTTAGGAGGCCATGGGAGAGGAGGCGAGGAGATTTAGGACTCTATTGTTTGATGTGTTTTAATCGATCCCTTAAATCTCTTTATATAGGTTGAGGTCAATTAGAGTTTTTGCCACTTCTTAGCGTCTTAAGTGGCCATCCGTTGTAATTATGATAGGGTTGGCCAACATTTCCCACTCGGCCATGTAGACCACAGATCACATGCTCTCCATGAATTATAACTCTTCATGACATGCGACTAGAAAGTAACCAGTCATATTAAGTCACCATCTAACTAATATAACGCTTTCTTGAAATAAGATACTCTAAATCATCCTAAACATCACTAGTGGCATTTCTAATCCCTTCATGCCATATAATATATCATATGATTATATACTCAATATAGTCACCCTAACGGACATAGTGAAGATGGATAAATTTTTCCTTAAACACTCATGATATTTCATCTTAGCTTAACTGCTTTCCTAACGTATTTTCGTTGAACCGTGTACATCGTGGTCTTTAAGAAACACATAAAGGTAGCATCATCAAACTTAAACTTCATATCATAGCTTTAAGTCAAAAGGTCATCGTTCATATACTCACATAAGAATAAGAGATAAGGAAGTCAATTGTCACTCTAAGTATGAGCCGTCTTTTAAGTACACACAGTATGAAATGTGTCCCGTGACATAATTCCCACTTAGTCGGGCTTGTCACTCTATATGTCATGTGAATCACTGATTTAGTTTTTTACCTAAAAATCTAACTTGAGCTACTAGGTCAACATACTAGATATTAATCTTGACACTTAAGATTCGACTTTTAAGGTTTAATACGAAATCATGCTTCATATTCTCGAGTCTCATCTTTGACTTACTAAGGCGATAATATTAATTTTATTTACACAGTTTTAGTATAAGTAATCACTATTACACACCTAGTACCAATATAATTTAGTATCATCCAGTCTCCTACTCAAATGTTAGGGTGATTCCCTATGTGACTAAGCCAATTAGAAGCATGTGACATTTCAATATGCCTAACATGTAACAATAAATTATAAACATTTAGAAAAATAAAAATCAATCTTTATTACATAAATGCTCATTACAAGAGAAACATATATGTCACATAACAAGATTCATCTAAAACTAAACCCTACGAAGTCCTAGACTTAACGTATGAGCTTTAAAAGCATCTTTAGGAATTGACTTAGTTAACATATCAAGAATCATCTTTTTAGTAGATATATACTTGATAGCAATCTCCTTTTTTCTGCATGGTGTTTTGGACGAAGCGATAACACCTTCTAATGTGCTTGATCTTCCAATGGAACTTTGGATTTTTAGCAAACTAGATGACAAATGTGTTGTCCCATAACATCTCAATAGGATTAACAACTCTAGGGGTAAGATTAAGATCCTGAAGAAAACTCCTCGACATCGCCTCTTGCATGGTTAGACTATATGCAACACACTCTGCCTCCATAGTCAATAGATCGACGCAATCTTGCTTCTTCTGCACCATGATATGGCTCTCCTACCCATGGTGAAGACATAACCTAAGGTTGGCCTAGAATCATCCAAGACACCTCCCCAATTAGCATCTGAGTATTCTCTCAACCTGACATCCCCGCCTTGATAGCAAAGGACCAAGTCGATTGCACCACAAAGGTAAGGCATGATTCTCTTGACGACTTGCCAATGAGTAAGTTCTGAGTTACTTTGGTAATAACGTACCAAACCAACAGCAAAGTAAATGTCAAGCCATGTACATAACATGTCACACATTACTAGCTTAAAGAACATTGTTCATTGCCTCTTTTTCATCATCTTTGTTAGGGCATTAGTTAAGACTCATGGTCAGACCCTTCTCAATTGGAGTGTCTACGGGTTTAGAAATATGCATCTGAAATTATTCCAACACCTTTTTGATATATGCTTCCTAGCACATACCCAGGAGCTTCTTGGGAAGTTCCTGATTATTTTCACGCCTAGGACATACCTAACTTCACCCATTTTCTTCATCTCAAAGACAGAGGACAACTACTTCTTAGTAGCTTTGATCATCTCCAAGTTGTTCCCATCTAGTAGTATATGATCAACTTACAGGGTAAGAAATATAATTTCCTCAGCTGTTCTTTTTACATACATAAAATGGTCCTCTGATATGAGACCTAAAGTACCAAAATTTAGAAGATTGCTTAATATCATATATAGAGCTTTTAAGATGACATACCTTATTCTCTTGACCCTTTGATACAAAACCAATGATTTGGCCCATACACATATCTTCCTTAAGGTTACCAGTAAGGAAAGTAGTCTTTCCATCCATTTGAAACAACTCTAGGTCCAAATGGGCAACTAGGGTTAGGAGTAGGCAAATAGAAGTAAATCTCATCATGGAGAAAATGTCTATTCATAGTCTATACCCTCAGTTTGGGTAAAGAATTTTCCCATTAGATAGGCTTTGACCTTGTCAATTGATCCTTCTGCCTAATATTTTATCTTGAAATCTCACTTGTTTCTAATAGAATTACATCGAGGGTGGAAGATCCACGAGTTCTCAAACCTTGTTTCTTGCCATTGAATCTATCTCATCCCTTATAGTACCCATCTAATCTTTATGATTTGGTGAACAAACTACCTCTTGATAAGAGGTACGCCCCTCAATTTTCAAGGGAGTACATAGGAATATTTCTTCTTTAATTTATAAATATCGTCGAGGAATCCTTTCACGCACACTCCTTTGAATATTAGAACCTTTATAATTTTTCTGGCTAGGTGAAGAATGTCTCCCCATTTCTCTAAGAGGTGTGGGACCCTGAGTATGTGGAGAATTACTTCCATTATCCTTTGAGGTGTGAGATCTCAAATATATGGACTAACTGCATGTTCAAGATTAGGAGATTGAGGATTAACCTCATTCTCAAGTTAATTCTCCTTAGGAATTGGAGATTAAGGATAAACCTCATTGTCCTAAGCAGTCAAGTCTCCCCCGTTCCATTTGCGTAGGAGAGTGTACCATCTTCGGTGACTTAGTGAGAATTCAAAACCTTCCGGTCATTGAGAAATGGTTAAACGTCTTGCTGCAACTCATACAACTCGACATCTTCTTGATTTCATTAATACTTAAGAACTCATCCGTAAGAAAGTCAACCTTACGGAAATCGACTTCTGTTATGCCACAATTAGGATGTTACCTATACATCACATATCCTTTAGAATATTTAAGATACCTTATGAATACTATCTTGGTAGCTCATAGACCAAGTTTCCTATGTTTGTGGATTGGGTTATGCACATAGCTACCATAACACTACGGGCATAAGTTATCCAAAGATGGCTTTTTACCAAACTATATCTCATATGGTGTGACAAACATACTCTTGCTTGGTACACGGCTAAGGATATAGGTAGCCATAAGCAGTGCATCTCCCCAAAAACTAATTTAGGGGTTAGAATGTACCTTTATTGACCTGATCATGTCAAGCAATGTCCGTTCCTACACTCTGCAACACTGTTCTATTGCGAATTGCATGGGGTCATGAGCTGTCTTCATATACCTTTCTCTTAATAAAACTTTTTGAACGTACCAGAGAGATATTCATGACCTAGATCGATATGAAGAGCCTTAACTTTTTACTGCAATTAAGTCTCTATTTCTACTATGAAGCACTTGAACGCATCAAGTGCCTCATAACGGTGAGATAATAGGTACACATACATATATCGTGAATAATCATTTATAAGAGTTATGAAGTAAATTGCCCCATGATGTACTTTCTCTTTCATAGGTCCGTAGATGTGTGAGTGGATTAATTCTATGGGAGTCAATGCTCTCGAAGTGTTACCAAAAGGATTTATGGTTGTTTTGCCAGTAAGACATGGCTCACACCTAGGCAACTTATCCCTATTGAGTCGATCTAAAAGTCCTTCTTTAGATAACCAACCACATGGTCAAGTCTAGAATGTCACCTAACATATTCAAAATCAGAGTTAAAAGATAAGACAAAATCAGAAGATATATTATTATAAGAATCATCTAAATCCAATAATGAAATCTCCTTTCAATGTTGCACGGCTAAACAAATTGAGATTATAGAAAAAGTCTAAACCATTAGGATAAAAACTAAAAGTAAAACCTAATCTCGTCAAAGAAACAAAAGACATTAAGGAGTAGTGTATCCAGGTGCATAGAGAGCATTGTGAAGAAGTAATTTGTTTCCTCAATGGACTTTGAGCTTGTATGCTCCTACTTCAAGGACATCTTCTTCGTTGTCGTTCCCCAGTGAGACAATCTATGAATCACTGGGTAGCGATGGAACTCCACGAATCCAGTTATGTTGAACTATGTACTTGATTGCACTCGTGTCTGCAATCTATTGGGGAAGAGAGAACCTATAATTCAGGAGTTCTAGTGGAAAGAGGTAGCTTGGTCGGCTCAGGATAATCCTGAGCAAAATGCCCCTTCTTCCCAATAGTTATAATACTTCATACGTGCTATATTCTTCTCTCTAGTGCCCTTAGCCTTTTACTTCTTAGAAAAACCACCTTTAAAGTAAGAGTTTTGAGGAGCGTGGGGATCCTTGTTGGGCTTCTTGCCACGACAAGGTCTGTTGCCCTTGGGATCACTCCTTTTGGCAACAAATACCGCAGTGGATGGGGCGTATGCTTTCACGCGCTCTTCCTCCATTTTGAGGTGTTTTGAAATCGCCTTGATTATTTGAATGTTCTTATTATACGCCATAATGAGTATCAAGCTCCTCCAATGTTCATTTTCATCCGAGAGAACCTTAGTTACATTTAGTACCTATTCCTCCTTAGAAACATCTCGCCCAGTAGCCTTAAGATCTCAAACCATGCCATTCATGATTTGAAGATGTTTAGAGATACTTCGACTAGAGTTGATAGTATGTTGCATCCATTTTAACTACAGGTATGCAACCTTGTAGCAGATATTTAACCAAACTTGATCTGAAGCTAGGCCCATATGCCCTTAACAATAGGGAATGTTCAAATTCTCCCAGGAGATCATCATGCATGCACGACAATAGAGTGTAGTGTGCAGAACAATACCTTTTGAACCCGGCTTAGTATGCCCTTAGGTTTTCCGTATACTACTCAGTAGCAGTAATACCTTTGTGTTACTTATCTTTGTCTGTTGGGGCAGACATAGAAGTCGTTAGGAGATCTAGCATGTCACCCTCATTTAGGGTGAAATATATCTTTAGATGCCAAGATCGTAATTTGTGCCATTGAGTTTTTTGTTAGAAGGTATTCTACCTATCAAATTCTTAACTTCCATATCTAAAAGTATATATAAAGTGTTATGCATATCATTTAACAATTAAATTATCAAGAAACCCATTTGTAACACCTCCAGCCCCTAGGACCGGGAGCGTTAAGTTTTCTTAACTTCTTACTTAAATTCTGGGACGAAACGGACAGAATTTTTCCTAAAAACTATCCGTTTCTAGGCTAAACACCTTAAAATAAATCCCTGTGAAATAATGGAAGGATAAAACATTTAAAAGAAGCTCAACGGCTACACTTCGGAGTTCATAACTCAACGAGCCACTCGCTCAGAGTACACCACACAGAATAGTTCATTAATAAAGAAGAAATGAAAGATACAACTCAATGGTTCACACAATCGGAGTATTGGGGTTTACATCCCAAATCATAACTAACTTTGACCAAGAAGACATCTAACTAATTAGATGATTGGCTCGTACGACCATACAGAGCGACCTTTATACCATATACAATACATGAACTAGAATGCTTGGTTTACATGCGCTTAGAACTAAGAATACATTACATGACTTCATTAAAGACGTAAGTAGACACATATGACACCCTGCAAGCCATGATAGACTCCATCTTGACATAATTGATTCAACTTCTTCCTGTCACAAGAAAACCTGGGGAAAAAGGGGAAAGAGTAGTTGGAGGAGCAACCACACGCTCAGTGAGTGTCTCCCAACCCCCTTAAGATAAAACCGTTGCATGTAATAATATCTTTAATAGTCACATATCACATATTCATACTTTACTATCATATTAGGCATTTATAAACCCCTTATGGAAGGTTCACTAAACATACACTTCATTGTGACCACTACAGCATATTTTTAGGCTCCTAAATAACCAACTTCTTAAAACCAAGCACTCAATTCACATAAGCAAGCAACGACGGCTAAACATAGGGATCTTTCTTTTTATAACATAACTTCTTAGCATTCCATTTAGACTATACATGAAACATTATTCATATGATGGGCACATAAGGTCATCTCTTTTTGTAATCATACTGTTCTTGACATTTCATTCATATGATGTACGTAAGGCACATACAAATTTCAAGTCTCATTCAAATCTCATTCATAGGTTATGCGTGAAATATGATCATAAGGCTTTATTTTTTATGATCGTATCTTACTTAGTATCTCATTCAGAAGTTATACTTGAAATATTCACATAAAGCTTTATTTTCATTAGCACACTTTACTTAGATCTCATTCAAATGATATGCACAAGCATCTTTTCTTCTTTCCTTAAAAATACTTTGCTTAGTCTCTTGAGGCCCATAAAAACTCTTTTCTTAGCCCCTTTGAGGCTCGTTTTCATTAAAGGAAGTTTTTTCATATTGGTCGCATAATGACCCTTATAACTTTTCACATTTCATTTGATTGGCCTCTTAATGGCCCTTAAAACTTTCTTTCTTCTGAAGTACTTAAAATGGCGAAATGCCAATTGCTTTTCTTTACTTAATAGGAAAAATACATCTGCCATAAGATCATTTCAGGGTGCTGATTTGGTGAGATCTATTCTCAAACCCCATAGTGAGACCTAACGCTCAGGCTAAGCTCTCACTTCCGGGACGGCTACATAACATATCGAACCATTACATTACCCTCATCAGGGTCTTCTAGGGTCTCCTAGTACCAGGACTTATCCCCTAGGCTAACATCATTCATAGCACATTATCTTAGTTAATTGAAAGCGTATCGGCCATAACGGCTAATAATTTTCCTACCTCTCATAGCGAAATCCTTTTTCATACATCGCACTTTTTTTTTAATCAAATTCTTTAGGGATTCGCCCGTTCAAGCGAGTTCACTCCCAAAACAAAGTTCATATAGCTACAATAGGTCATTGATTGCTAATGGTCATGGCCACTATTGTTTTGAAACACGAAAAACATCCTTTTTCAAAATAATACCTTCACACCCATAATGCATCTTATTAACATAAAAGGGGAGGGATGCACACATAGTACATTCAAGCACTTCATAGTCATTTCAATACAATGAGCCACATATGGCATCGCAATCCACACGATTGCAGTTAATTCACAACTCAGGATCCCTCCTCACAAGCGCCGTACCACAAGAACCCCGAACCACTCATAGTTCTTCCTCAAACCATCCAACTACCATCTCGATTTTGCAGTTCATTAATCATAACATATTATCATGTTAGCTTATATGGAGGTAGGGTTTAGGTACTTACCTGGGCAAGCAACACCATTCGGCGGTGCGTTACGACAAGCATATATACATATATATACAATCGCATCCACATATATAACTATGGTACCTTACTTAGCAAATCAAGCATGAATTGACTCTAAGAATTTGTAGTTCACTTCGAAGTTATTAAATGAACAAAAGTTAACTAGTCGTACACATATCAATCCTAAACATTTATGGTTTACTTCGAAGTTATTATACGAACGTGAGTTAACTAATCGTACACATTTCGATTCTAAGCATTTATAGCTTACTTTAAAGTTATTAATGAACAAGAGTTAACTAATCACATATATCAATCCTAGACATTCATAAATCACTTTGAAGTTAATAAACAATTTTGCAATAACTAAACATACATACATTAATTCTAAGTATTTATAATTCAGTTCGAAGTTAATTTTCAGGCATGTGTTAACTGAATATATTTGAATCGATTCTAAACATGCATAATTCATTTAGAACTAAAGTTTCAGGCATGTATTAACTTAATGTATTCGAATCGAATCTAAACTTGCATAATTCACTTCGAACTAAATTTTCAGGCATGAATTAACTGATTAGGTTCGAATAGGATCTAAACATGCATAATTCACTTCGAACTAAATTTTTTTGGCATGAACTAACTGATTTTACTTGAATCAAATCTAAGCATGCATAACTTATTTCGAACTAAACTTTCAGGCATGTACTAACTAAACTAACATGTATCAATTCAAGCCGCTTTCAAGTATTAATCAACTAAACTAACATTTAACGATTCGAAGTCATTTTTAGGAATAAACTAACTAAACTTAACATGCATCGCAACTTAAAGCTTGAAACGGTTTCGAAACTACTAATACTTAGGAGGCGAGAAACACCCACCTGGACTCCAAGCTAAAGGCTCGAATCCAGGCTGCTGGCTCAACTGTAGGGCTCGAACAACTCCAATCCCCCAGCTCTTGCTCAGTAACGCACAAACAAGCCTCATACCACGTCTAAACCGTGCATTTCAAACCCTAAATTCGCCCAAAAATTCACTCACAGACTCGAACTCATGCTGGGTGCTTGGGGCTATAAGTTTACTCGCAATTTGTAGAGGAATTGATGTAACTAAAGGCTAGGTTGCTCGACCAAGCTTGGGCTCGCGTCTGGGGGGTCGAATCGCAACCCAATTCAACTGAGGCATGGCCTAGATCCTTCGAATTTCTACCAGAATTGCAGCATAGGGTTCGACTGGGGCTAGGGAGGTGGATTATGGAGGATTTCGAGTTGGGTTGAGTCGAAAATCGGGGAATTTGGGCTTCCTTGGCCGTGCGCACGATGGATCGCAGAGGAGGAAGAAGAAGATGGTGAGGGGAGAGAGAGAGAGATGTCGGGTGGGGATGGGTTCGCATGAAGGAGAAGGGAAAAGGCAGTCTTGTGATTTTACTAATATGCCCCTCTCTCTCTCTTCCTTTTATTTTTGTTTCAAGCTGCCTAGAAATCGGTACTGCTAGCTTAGTTCGCGTCCCAAACTCTAAATTCAATAATCGATAACATGACCCTTCATCGATTATTCGTTTCCAAATGTATCAAGGTTCGATTTAATAAACCTTGAAACTAATTCTAAGGTAAACAACCTAATCGTACTCGGAGACAACTAAATAAATCGAATAACGACTAAATTAAACTATCGATATGATCTAAAAGCACAAATGGCACGAACTAAATTGAAAAATCAATAATAGTAGTAATAATTCTTTTTAACAAAAATTATCGCTCTCATAAGCACATCGATACTAATTTAACTCATGTGGTTAATAAAAATACGAATTTTTGTGACGTAAAAAGGTAAGACAATCAGGTTAGCTTAAAACAATCAAGGTAGGTCTGACACCATTATTCTTATCATATGTTCGAAAATTTTGCTAAACTCATAATCATCATATATGAGTATGAATTAGAAGTTCCCATAATTCAATTATCACACAATTCATAAAATACTATTAAACTAATTAACATCGATTATGACAAAGATATTCATATAAAACACAATCACACAATCTTATATTATATAAAACAAATTTATGTAATATGCTCTGTTTTCAGAGCTTTAGTTGATTGACTTATAATACACAATTATATGTTCAACCATAGAATTTCATATTTATATAAAACTTACTTGCATGAAAATATTTATGAAACATACTCAAAATATGGAATGAATTAAGAGTCTACATAAAGCTCATTTATATAACAAGACATCCATGTATTACAAAATATTTTTACAATATTGCCAATTAAAAAAATTATATGAAGCAAATTCTTATAATAATAATAATTAAAAAAAACGAGGAGACCAACTCCTCTAGTAGCACCAAAAGCAACAAAAACCATGTAAAAAAAAAAAAACAAACATGTGAGGCCTAGTTTCACAAAACTTGGCCATAAAAAAAGTGCGCAATTAAGCCCAATTGAACGCTAACCCCCTTTTATAGAGCATCATTTTCAGTCACATTAACTCTGAAACCTTAATCCTATAATCTCCCCCCCTCCATTTTCTTTCCTTGAGCCGAGAATGTAGCTCAAAGATCCTTCTCAATCTCTCTCAG
Source organism: Lophocereus schottii (assembly GCA_002740545.1). NCBI lineage: Eukaryota > Viridiplantae > Streptophyta > Magnoliopsida > Caryophyllales > Cactaceae > Lophocereus > Lophocereus schottii. The sequence continues at coordinate 11,084 of NCQV01068401.1, forward strand.
CCTTCGTTGCCTTTACCTCCTTACCCTTGCTTATAGTTTCATCTCCCTTTTCGGTCAGCCATAAAGGCGCCTAAAACCGTCCACCCATGGGATGAAACTGCCCCCCTCCTTTGCCATTAACAAGATTCGGCCTCATTACAGGTACCAATGAGTATATCGACCAAAACTGAGTGGCATGACACATCTCACGCACTCGACGCACCATCAAGTGTCACAGATCACTCTAGAATACTCTAGAACACCTTGGATTTCCCTAGAATATGTTCTAGAGGGTTCCTGAGGGTTCCACACAATTCCACAACTTGTGTAGAATCCTAGATATTCATATAGAATATTTTGAAAATGCAATAATAACCGTATGATCAAATAGATCTCCACCGTCCATTGAGGAGGTGGATGTGTATATAAACCCCCAAGGGGGCTCATTTGTAATTAAGCCACTGAGAGCCTTCCAAGTGCAAAACAAAGCAATCTCTCAAACTCTCCAAACCCTCTTGAGTGTGTGGGTGCTTATTTAGCTTCTCAAGTCCACGTTAGCATCATTTAAGGCTTACTAGCAAACCATAGAAAGGTCCCGAGCGAATTTGCTAGTGCTGCACGGATTTTAGTTTGTGTGAATCAGCAACCCGTGACACAGGGCATTGGCGAGTGTTTGTCACACGCATCTACAACATGTTGATTTGTAGTTTTCTTGTCGATTGGTGCATTAGGAAAGCAAAGAAGGAAGAAGGTGGTCGAAAAACCCCTTTGTCGGTAGTGCTTGACTTACGCACGCCACCCCTCCTTAGCGGTCCTGGTGGGATAGTGTTGGCTTCCTCTCTCTATCTTCTACCTTTTATCCCTTTTTTATTAAGGTGTGCAGGTCACCAAAGCCTGACTGGGGCCGATGTTGTCGCAGCCTCAAGGGCGACAGGGGTGTCTGGTAAGACTTATGAGGAAAGTGGGGAGTCAAGGTGGCGACAAAGGCTCTGAGTTAGAAAGCCAGAGGGTTACGATCAGAAGCTTAGGGTTTAGTTGCACCGACTACCACACGTAGTGCACAAAATATGTCTTTATGGATTAAATAGCATAATTGAAGAGTCTGATCAATAAATGTGGGCTGAGTTTTTCTGGTAAGGGTTCTTAGCATTCATAGTTGCATAAAAATAATGATAAGTAATTACACACAGTAATATAAAGAATCATGCTTGTAGTTAGGTCTTTAGAGACAAACATAATTAATCGAAAATTGGCTCTGGTTTCATAAGGATTTTTCCGGGCATACCAAGTTGCATAAATTTGAAACACCATCAGTTAAATAGCCTAAAAACAACTTTAGTTGGGTCTCATAGGTGCCATAATCAGAGAAGCATGCCTTGAGTCATATCATTAACATAATTTCAAAATTAAATGAATTAATCACGAATGTCAAATATGAACGAATCAATTGGGGATAAACCAAGCAATTTAGGCTCTGATACCACTTAAAGAAAAATAAAGGACTAACATTAGTACAGAATAGGTTATCAGAATTAGCCTACGCAGTATGAATACTGCTAGAAGGCGGCCACTAAAGTTGTCTTGAATATCACATCCTAAACCTGAATCCCACTAGATGGTTGGGAGGTGTTGGGTGTTCCTTCCTACATGGAGGAAGAGGCTCAATAATATTTTTGGGTGTAATGTTTTTGTTTACCCACATTATTATGTGGATGTATGAGTCATTTGTGGGTCATATTATTTTGTCTAAAAAAGCCAAAATTGTCTCTTATGGTTTAGCTTCTCTTGGAAGCTTCAAGAGTGAGTATATATGGGTGTTATTTTTCTGGCGGCAGCAACAAAAAATTAGGGCAGAATATAGAGAGGCAAAACAGAGGGAGAGGAAGAAATATAGCAGCTTGCGTTTTGGCCCCGATCAACAACCAAACGACCCTCTGATCGGTCTCAAATTTAAGTAAGTTGTTCCTGACACTCTCCTCTTCAAATCCAACGGTGCGATTGTCGTTTTGAGCTCTCGAAGTTCGTAAATTCTGCACAGAATTCTCAGATACGTTTTATATTATTTACCTTTTTTGAGTGATGTTTGTGGAGATTGAGTTGCCAAGGGTTTTCCTTGATGATTGTATCGCCTCTAGTTTGATCTAGAGATGAACTTTAGCTGTACCCACTTAGTTCTTTGTTGATTAGTGGAAGTTTTGGTACCGTTTGTTA
>NCQV01068430.1:6655-21287 GCA_002740545.1 Lophocereus schottii
AATTGAATGAAAAGCAAATTAATGCTTAGGGTGTACAAGCGAGTAATGAGCAGGATTGTTGCTTGTGCTCCCTCTCTTATGTGTAATCTTTAGCTGCAAATGCCTCCGTATTTATAGGCAGTGATGTTGAAGAGGTTTGGAGGTCATTAGGAAGGTGACTGTTGCATTTGAAAAAGGAATGATGATCTTCAATCTGATTTCAAGGCCTTCAGATGCAGTTTTCAAGCCCTTGAACTCTGGCAGTTTGCTCAATGGTTATATTCTTGATTTCCAATGGCTATGTGCTTAATTTTACGCTGAAGATCTTGCTAATCATTATTATGTAGTAGCTGATTTTAGGCAGGTAACAATCTTCAACATATATGATTTCAAAAGATATTAACGAATTTAGGAAAATCTTGACTACTTCAAAAGTATTGGCATGTAGAGAATTATAATCTCAAAATCAAATTTGAATCACCAAATATAATATCACAAAGATCACATATTCAAAATTGAATATTAAATCATCTCAAGATATTATAGTAATTTATATCAAATCAATTAAGTAATATGTACTTGCATGCTAATATCCACTTGGAATCATAACATATTTAAATAATATAAATATTAAGATAATTCAAATGTAACATGATGAAAGGCAAAACCCAATAAAATAACATATCAATACAATTTTGAATGAAACTCCATGAAAACTTAATAAATACTTCTCCCCCTTATTGTATTTTATCAAATAGGCAGCATAAGAAGGAGAAAGGAAATATCAAAGCATATAGAAAATTATGACAAACACAGATAGCTCCCCCTTGATAAATCAACAACATGCAAAGATTCTCCCGCTCAATCTATGACATACATATAATAATATAAGGGATTAAACACTATCATTTTGATCAAATCATATATCTTAACATGCATGCATTGACTTGATATTTTCATGAGCATTGTAAGGGATCAACATATTAATACAACAATTCTCCCCTTTAAGAATAAGTCAAGGTTATCGAAAAATCACCAAGTGATAAAATTTTTCATTTATAGAAACAAGCAATATCATATATGCAAATATTAGGGAGCATAATAATTATGAACAAAAGCATTGAGATCATGTGTGCACAACTACATGTCATAATAGCATAAGATCTGACGAAATATTAATCATGCTCACCTTCTAAAAATAATAAAGCAAATTAAAATTTGAAAATTTGAAAATCAAAAGTTCTCAAATAGGATGTAGATCATACAAGATAACATTCCCTTAAGTTTTCTTAGAATTAAATATTATCACTATTCAAGATGTTAACATAAAAATTTAAGCCCTTGAGTTTTAGTTATTTACAGGCAGTAACATCCTACTTTTTGCCCAATTTTCAAGGCCTTAGATTGTATTTTAGAGCCTTGATATTAAGGCAATAACACAACAAGTGGGTTATCTTATTTTAACTTTATACAAACCATAACTTACCATATCCCATTGCAAACCTCCAATTTTTTATTTTCAATGTGAATTTTCAGGAAGATTGATTATTAGTACCTAAATGTGGAATCAATAACTTCTCATAAACGTTTGCATTCTTTGTCGATTTCTTTAAAAATGAAGCTCTTTGACCAAAGCTTGATACCCTTTTCTTCTTGGGTTCAAAATTTTAGAAGTAAGACAAAAAATGAGGTAAGATTTTTCTTTCCATCAATCTTGGTGCATTTTCTTAATTTAACACCATAATCAATTAATTATGAAAGTTGAAATGTTGTTGTGGTAATTGAATCATGAAATATATGACAACTTAGAGATTAACCATAGTTTGAAAATTTAAGATTTTACCTCATATTTGCCACTTTGAAGAATAGATGAATAACAAGAGTCTTTATTTTTCTCACCATTTTCAAGCAACTTCTCAATTCCGGCATGCTTGATATCGATGTATAAGGCCTCGAATTGGATCACCACTTTTATGCTGTTGCCCCTTATGTAGTTGATGATCCCCCACTTGCTTAACATGTCCACCCATGGTTGTTTCATCATGTGCCATAAATCGACCTAACACCATATTTTGATTAGTACCATATAAATAATAGTCTTCCAAATCTCCTTGACAATATCACAATGGGAGATAAACTCATAAATATCAATAGTAAAAGCACAATATACAATATTTAGGGTTTTAAGATTTTTGGATATCCGCTTGTAATCATCTTCAGTATATTCATTTTCCAATTTCTCAATAATTATTAGACCTTTGACTATGATCTCCCAAAAGATTGAGATTCTTATGCTTAATATAATATTTCATTGTTTCTTGCCACAAAAAAGAATTAGTACCTTAAAAAAGTGGAGGGTAATCAGAGTCAAGATCATAACTAGCCATGGGATCAAACTTTACACAGTAAACTCCTAAAAAAATAGTACTAGCTCTAATGCCAATTGTTGGCCTAATTTGACTAGTTAAATTATCTTAGAAGGGGGTGAATAGGGGGATGAACAAAGTCACAAAATATTCAAAATAGAAATGCACAAAGTAAATGTGGACAAGACATAAGTAATTTTTTACGAGTTAGCCTTAACCAATCTTAGTTTTCGCCTGGAGTTCCCTAACTCTAGGATTAACGCAATTTTATTGGGAGGGATTACGCAACTGTAGAGTACACCTACTCTAAGTTTGAAGCCATAAGTTGACACCCTTAACAAAGCTTGGCAGAGTTAACCCTTCAACTCTGTGATCCCACCTAATTCTAACTTTGAACAATGCAACTCAATTGAATGAATTGCAAATTAAAGCTAAAGGTATGCAAATGAGTATTGAGTAAGAGTGTTACTTGTACTATCTCTCTTGTGTGTAATCTTCAGCTACAAATACTCCCTATTATAGGCAATGATGTTGGAGAGGTTGGGAGGTCATTAGGAAAGTGACCATTGCATTTGGGAAACAAAAGATGATCTTCAATCTGATTTCAAGGCCTTGAGATTCGACTTTCAAGCCCTTGAATTCTAATAGTTTGCTCAACGGTTATAATCTTGATGTTAACAAATTTAGGCAAATCTTGATTATTTTAAAAATATTGGCATATCTGCTTGATTTGGCTGAAGATCTTACTGATCATTGTTATCTAGTAGCTGATTTTAAGTAAGCAACAATCTTCACCATATCATCTCAAAAGATATTAACAAATTTAGGCAAATCTTAACTGTTTCAAAAGTATTGGCATATAGAGAATCATAATCTCATAATCAAATTTAAATCACTAAATATAATATCATAAAGATCACATATTGAAATTTGAAGACTAAATCATCTCAAGATATTGTGGCAACTTATATCAAATTAATTAAGCAATATGTATTAGTGTGCCAATATTCACTTAGAATCATAACATATTTAAACAATATAAATACTAAGATAATTCAATTATAACATAATGAATATACCAATTGATTAATCTCTTTTTATCTTTTCATCAAAACATATTAATAAGCACATTGTGAGTTTTAAGAAAGTTAATAATACTTGTATGCCCCATTGTGAATTATCGCCTCCTTTGGAAAGTAGACTCCCAACCCATCCTATTCGTTGCTTTGTATGCAATCCCCATTTTTATTTAATCTAAGTTAATAAATACCCTTATGTGTCTTAAATATATATTCTATTAAAACTATCAGGGAGGAAGAGTAAAGTTTTATTGGAAGGAGTGAAGCTGTTAAGTACAATGCAATATTGAATTTAATGATAAACAATTAAAAATTTTGAGGGTGTGGACATGTAAAGTGCCTAAGCTATATCATGTGTTATGTTAGTCATTTTCATTATTTAGCTTATATGTGCATAACATTCTTTGTGGATATTGTATATGAGATATATTCTAAGTGTTTAGATTGAATCCATGAGGCTTAGTCTCCTTGGCTTGTTGAGCTAAATGAGTTACATTAATTATTAGCTCACTAGACCTTGAAGTGATACTTGAATTGTTGTACTTTTAGTTGTACCCATCATTTCTTGAACATTGACATGTGCTCAAGAGTCAATTTGCTTGACTTTATGCCCTTTATGCCATGCCATTGAATTATACACTTTTACAAATAGCTCTAAAATGTTCCTTATCGATGTACTTGTGATGAGTGACATATTGTATGATTGACTAAGCTTGAAGCATTCATTTTATTCTAAATTTCATATTGTACCCAAAGCTAGTAACCTAACCTCGGCATGCGTCCAAGGTCGTTTGGCATCAACTTATAGTTAAGGACTTTAACATGGACCTTCCTAATGATCATGATTGAACTACTTCTCGAATAATGCCATGCAATAAATATGCATGACCATATTTGTTGAGTTAAAGAAGTCAAGTAAGATCGTGCATTACATTCTTTACTTACGTTGCTTGACATATCTGCCTTGTTATAGCTCATTGATGTGGCAAAAGTGTGTTAGAACATATGATAAACATGTCAAATTCTTTAATCTTATATGAAGTGTGTGCTTCAAAGTACTTTAAATGCATATATATGAATCCAAGACACATTTGATCAGGTATGTCGAGTTGCTGCAGTCTTACTTATATGCTTAAAATGAATATAAATGACTAGCATAACAAGTGCCAAAGTCACCACAGGCTTAGGGGTTCAGGGCTACAGTTTAATTTCCCCAAACTAGTTTTATTGAGGATCTTGATATGCATATCAGTCGACTACAGTGTTAATGTCATAACAAGTCAACAACTCTAAGAGTGCTTTGAATGTATTTTAAGACTAAGTTTAGTTTTACTGAATTTTAAAAATGCACATGTTGCATAACTATTACAATGAAAGGGTGCATTTCTATGATAGCACATATAGCATAATTTTATGGTTAAGTTTGTTCATACTTTATCTATAATTTAGCTTTACTATTTGCTTTTGAAAGTTAGTGTGTTGTGTAACATACTTAATTAGGTAAATTAAATTAATTACAATTTAATTAGCTAATTATATTTCTAATTGGTATGCTTAATCTTTAAAAACTAAGATTAAGTTTTGGTAATCACTGAATGCTAGCTGATACTCCATGGAGGCCAAAAAAAAAAAAAGAACGGATGGTGTAAAAGGGGAAAAAACAACTTTATGCAAAAGCTAAGTTGTAGCTCAATTTCCTTAAAAGGAAGTTGTCAACATCAAGACTTTGAAAGGCACTTGCTTGGCTTATTAAATAAACAACACAATGGTTAGGACATTTAGTAAAGAATGAAAGCTTCTCTCTTAGAGGCAAAGAACACAAAACTTGATTTCCTAGATGTCAAGACAAAAAGCAACTAGCGGCAACAATTAAGGCCGCACCATTGAACAAACTAGTACCTATTAGAGAAAAGTTTCTACATAATAATTTAGGCTGTAATGGCTACTTCCTTCATATTCAACATTCCTATTGAAGGCTATAGACTATAAATTTTGAGGCTTCAATGGCTACTTCCTCTAGATCCAGCATTCATATTGAAGATTGTAGACTATAAATACAGGACTTGGTTGAAGATTGAAGGGAACAACACTCAAGCACATATTTCAAGGGAAATTTTCTAAGTGGTCTCACTTGTGTGTAGTAGCATTGAGCTTATTGAAAATTTATAATCCTTATACATATGTTTGAAATTCCTTGAGAGGCAAGAGGCTAGGAGAACTCTACTTGTAAACAAGAGGATTGGCTTGGAGATTTGTCTTGTGTAAGATAGATCTTCGGTTGGATCACTTCGAGTGAGACTTAGAGAGTGTTCCCTATAAGGCAAGTGAGTTATGAGAACTTTGCTTGTGAGCAAGAGAGTTAGCTGAGGTGCTATCCTACCAAAGTGGTCTTAGTGAACAGACCTTGAGTAGGAATTGAACGGTGTACTATCAAGGTTCTTGAGTGGATGCTTGGATGTGTATCTTATGGATATTAATATAACTAGTTCAATCCTAAGGAATCCTTAGCTGACATCTTTGAGTTGTTCTATCACTACCCTTAGATTTGCACCATCTTACTCTATCATGTGCTTAAGCTTTTACTTGCAATTATTTCTTATTACCCTATTGCCACCATCTAGGGTGATGTAGCCTATCTTAGGACCAACAATTGGTATCAGAGCCAAACATCTTTAGGAGACTTAACTGTCTATGAGGAGATCTTGTGGCTAGTTCTTCAAGAACGTTTATTAATTCTCTACCTGTTTTTCATGGTGCTAAATATTCTTCTTAGAAGTGCAGGATAAAGCCTTTTGTTGAACCATTGATTTGGAGCTATGAGACATTATTGTTTATGGTACTTATGAGCCAAAGAGTGAGTTGAATTGGAGATATCTTGGAAAGCTCAAGAAAAACTTAAAAGCTATCTATATTATACGCTATACTTTAACTCATGATTTTTTCCTTCTTTATTTTATTTGGTAATATACGATGGCATAGGCGAAATTTTCAACACGCCAAAAGTGGATGGCCTTCCTAATAACTTCCTTGATGAGAAAGAATTAACAAACATGTGTCTAATAGCAAATGCGTAAGAAAATATGAAGGAATAAGATGTAAAGGTGAAGAAATCAGGTCATAAGATCCTAAAGAAGTTGACTAAGAGGACTAAAACACAAATGAATAAAGGAACTCTAGTAAAGTAATTCTAGATTTTATTGTTACTCTCTCTAAAGAACAATCAGCACAAATATTATTAAGTTGTATAAGATATGAGGAAGAGCAGATATCTAAAACCGATCCCTTAGAAAAGACGTATGTGTTTTAAAACAAAAATAAAATAAGATTTGCAAAATGTTTGTGATGATCTATACACTAAGGTTAAGGACATAGATAGTGAGAAATTAGATTTTAAACTGAAATGTGGTGATCAACACAAATCCATCTAAAAATATACTAGGGATAAGAAATTTTTAGTAGATTCCTTTTTGACATTGGATGCCCTTTAACAAATAGGATCTTTGATATAATCTAACCAACTAAGAGAAATTTTTACAAAGACTTCTTTGTCAAAGAGACACCAACTATAGCAACTCAGAGTTACCATAATTGTTCTAAATTAAATTCTAGACATCAAAGGTGCTCTATTACTCTTGGAGATTATAGAAGGTGATTAAGTAACTAACAGTATCCTGAAGGGCATCAAAGTCACTCTTCCTAACAAGGGATAAAGGGCAACTTTAATCACTGTAAAGTCCATGGTCGTTCTTATCCTTCACTAATACAAATTTACGTACCTAACATGGTTGCATATGACCTTTGATGGAAATCTAATGTTAAAAGTGCCTCAAGAACACTTAAAATACAACCAAAAGGACATAGGATATTACTAATTTAGATGATTGAGAAAATTCTCATGAGAAATTGGACATAAATAGGCACGCCGACTTAGAGATCATACTCTAACCTCGGGGAACCTTAAACAATGTCAGAAGTATATAAAAGATTGAAATATAAATATCCTACTAAGAGAAAAGTGTCAGGCTATACATTCTTCCCATTAGGTAATAAAAATCTAAATATGCATTAGGATGAATCTATTTCCATATTGCTTTGACAATGTGATATCTTCTATGATTATTTATTGATATAGCTATTGTGTTTAAATGTTTCTATCTTTTTTTTTTCCAATTATCAATAAGTTGTTATATTCATTTAAATTATCATGGACTAACATTTTTATAAGGGATAGAACTTGAGTCTTGTGGTATACAATAATCCTAGCTATGTCCATATACATGATGCATACATCACATTTGGCCAAAAGTCATTCTAAAGCTTGAGTGTAAGTAGTTCCTATGGAGGTATATTCGATAAAATGATGTAGTGCATGCATGTCCATGGAGCTACTAGCCTTTTTATCTTTATTTTAGGAGTTATCTTTCCAGTTACTACCTATCTTAGTGGGTGCCTTCTCAGATATCTCTTCTTCTATCAACATGTTAACATTCCTTAATACAACGAAGTTCTTAAATGGTGTGAACCATAGGTGCTGCTTATATATGGGTTGGAGGTTTCTAATCAATAGTCTTACATGATCAGCATCAAAGAGTCGATCTACCATATCGGCAGCCTTTGCCCTCCATCTGGCCAAGTAGTCAGTGAATCCTTTTTTTTCTTGCTTAAGTAGCTCCAGATCTCTCAGTGTGATTAGGAAATCAGTGTTATACGAATATGTAAGGATCCACCTCCTCTGGGGTAAGAATCCTCCAGGAATGATCGTACTTATGTGCTAGGTGCTTTATTTTTTAGAAGCAAGTTTAATTTTTTAATTTATTTTTAAAACATAAACAGAACTAAGCTATGGATCATAGGAAACTGAGCCTTTGCCCAATACAAGGAACCCAGCCGGGTTCCCTAGGTAGGGCCAGGTCCCATTTGCTGGCTCGGGCTCAATCAACTTCCTTAACCTAGCCTAGAATTTGGGTACATGTCTAATCTAGGAACCTGAGTGGGTTACTAGGCTAGTTTTGAACCCTTATCATGGTTTAGGTAGGTTTCACTGCCAAGATCCGAATCTTCGCCCCAATTCTAACAATACGAAAACAGGAAGTAGATGAAATAGTGAAGAAAAAGTATCTAACTTTAACTAATGTAGTCGCCAATGGGTTTGAGGAAAAGCTTACAAACTGTATTACCCTCTGAAGCAAATCATATTGAAGGAGAACACCAAAGGAATACCAAAAGGAACACTGAAGTGACAAATTAATGTTGCTTCAAAAGGGTTTTAGGAGGGCTCCTGATCAATCCCTAGTTTGGGGACCATCTTAAGTCTTTGGTCTTGAATCAAGAATCTAGATACGGAAGCAATGGTGTAGTGATGCAAAGGGATACATCTCATCACCCCCCATCATCACTAATGACCTCTAATAATTAAAATGAGAAATCAAAACTTAATCATACTAACATAAACTCGCGATATTACTATAAATCATATTAGTCATGTAAAGGGTACAAACTTTAGTCTAACAAAAACCTAAAAAATAGAATAAGAGTTATAACAGCAAGGAACTACCTAAAGATTACATCTTTGGTAATTTAGAATCAAAAATCATGAAAGAGAAATGATGTAGAAGAATATGGGAAGATAAGGTTTTTACCCTCATGATAACCCACCTAATTTACCTAGGAACTTAGAAGAGTGATGTCTTTTTAATGGGTGACCCAATTCTCTCCACCGCAATACCCCAATGTGTGGAGTATTTCTCCCTTAAATTTTAATGCTCTCCTATTTGTAGTTTTTTTGAGGTGTTTTGATGCCAACTTGATTTGATCCACTGATTGTTGCCAATTGACTGATGGAAATTTGATGCCAACTGATGAATGGAAATTTGATATCCTTAACCCAAGGGGGTAGCCCCTTCTTTATAGTGCTTAAGGGGAAAGTCCAATTTGGTTTAGAGAGACCTAATCCTAGTCTCATTAAGGTTAATCTAATAGGTACACTAATCTAGCTAGGATTCTGAATAATTAGTCTCTGTAAACTAATCAACCTAAAATTCTAGCTAATTAGTGATGTTTAGTAAGAAAAGGATTCAGAGAGAGGGATCCCAGCCGGGTTCTTGGCCAGAGGACTAGGCTTGGTTCTTGCAGAGAGGAACCTAATTGAGTTCCTGGGTGGGCCATAGATAGCATAATTTTCATTGGGCATAATGTCATACCTAACCTCTTTTTTAAGTGATCCTTTTTTCCCCCCTGACAGGCTATTGAGTATAGTTTCTAATAAAACTAATTTCACAATTTAGAGAAGTGTAGGATAAGAAATAAGCAAAACAGTGAACAGGTGGCTTTTTTAACACAAGCCCAAACATTAGACTTATATCTTTTCTGTTGCTTATTGGACTTTGGTGCATAATATGTCATTGGAAAGCTCATTTAATGAAGAATGTTGATACTTAAACCTAATGATTTCATTCTCACTAGAATGGATCTCAATAAGAAGTCGAACACTGTTAATTTTGGCCTATTTGGGCTCTTTGGGTTCTATTAGCCTTTTGGACTCGAATTCATGGATTATTCTATTGGTCCCCAAATTAACAAGTTGTGACATAATTTCCATCAATGGGAAATTAGAAAATATAATACCATTTTTAGGCGTTTGTAGCTAGCCCCCACTTTGCTCGAATCTGGATAAGGTGAAGGTCAAAGTAATGGTTATAACTGGTAATTTTTTGTCTCGCTGTGATGATGTAGAATTTAAGCCTACCACTGAGGGTCTTCAGACTTAGTGCCTGCCAACTTTCGCTGTAACTAAGGCCAATGACGTTGAATCCAAGCTTCGCCGCTGAGTTGTGAGACTTGGCTCTTACCAACTTTCCCTGTGACGGTCACCGATGATGTAGAATCCATGCCTGACCAATGAGGGTTTTGAGACTGGGTGCCTACCTACCTGTACTATGATGGTGGCTGATGAATATTATCTTTTCATCGGATTGGCAGATTTCCTTATCACGAAAGCAACGGACCTTTTGCTAGTCTAGCAAACCTATATTGAATTTATCCTTTTGTCGAGTTACCATCTAGCAAACTTGTGATGATTTTATCCTTTTGCTAGATCAGCGAGCCTTCGACAATTTACTGAATTTCGATGGTGAAATGTCCTATTGTGCTGGGCTAGTAGTGTTGAAATGCTTAAGTATTCTGAGAGGCAGTAGCATACCACTATGTCAGGGGCCAACAATTGTCCCATTATGCTGGGAGCTAGTAATGTCAATGTGTCCAATTGTACCAGGACCCAGTAGAGTATCCCATTATGTCGGGAGCCAGCTATGTCCCATTGTGCTCGGAGCCAATGGTTGTCCCATTGTGTGGGGAGTCAACTTGTTGTTGGGAATGTCCCATTGTGCCGGGAGTTAGTAGTCGTGAAATATCGCGTTATGCCATGAGGCAATAGTGTCGAAATATCCTATTGTGCTAGGAGCCAATGGTTGTCCCATTATGCTGGGAGTCAGCAATGTTGTTGAACTGTCCTATTGTGATGGGAGCTAGTAGTCATGAAATGTCCCATTATGACAGGAGCCAGTGGTGAACCTTAGAGGTGTAGATGCTTAAAGATTTATAACTAGATTCCTAAGACCTTGGTGGCGTATGAGCTTAAGGACCTATAGCTAATCCCTGTGAACTTTTTGGCTTGTGAGCCTAAAGACCTTTACCCAAGTCCTTGTAAACTTATTGGCATTTGAGGCTGAAGATTTATCCTTGAGGACCTTGTAGATTAGATACTGAGATGTCGCATCTTCAACTTTGACATTTTTGCTGCTTGGGTTTTGCAGTCATCTTCTTTTGATTATGGATTGCTAAATGCTAAAATCTTCTGAATGTTGAGTTACCCTTTTATGTCAAGATAAAAAGGATAAAGTGTGCCATATGGCTAGATTCTTGGACTTTGTTACCTGATAAACTGAAGATGGGTTAATGTCCCCTCTATAAGGATTCTTACGTAAATCCTTCTTTAAGGATGGGCCCCCCTCTTTGACTTAGCCTGATTGAGGCAAGGGTCAAGGTATAGATATTTTCTACAGCAGCTGTTAACGCTATCTTAAGAGCTTTTGATGTATATTCATGGCTAACTAGGGTCGTGTGTCCTTCTCGTAGGGTTGCTGTGAAGGCTGATTGCAATCTTCTTCAATCTAGGGTTACCAAGTGATTCAGGTGGAGGACGGTCAGGTAAATGAGCTAAAGACCCATGTATTAATGCATGTACAATTTCTAGCCTAGGTTAGAATGTGCATATATATGCTAACTATGAAGACTAAACTAGATGGGGGATTTGGTCGAAAGATCAGCCGGCACCATCCAAACATGATTTTACCAACTATGCAGACATGATTTTGATAACTATATAGATATGTGATGACCTAACCTCACATGTATACATGTCCCATATTAAGTTTGGGGTCCATTAGCTAAGGCCTGATCAAGGTACAAAAGACTAATGGGTAAGGCATGGTGATCTTCTATGCCTTAGGGTGAAGGGTAAAAGCTTAGGTGACTGCTAGGTAAGACTATGTCATCGGTTTTAAGGTGCCCAGGATGGAAAATCTTCTTTTTTTTTTTAATTAACAAAGGAGTATCCTTTAATTTTGCATTAATGTGCTCTCGTTCAGAGGAAGTCGACCCCTAATTTCTACCTTAACAAAAGCCCTAGATGTCTAATTATAATGAGGACATAAGATGATTTTGCTAGTTTCAGTTGGACTAGTCCCAGTTCAGTAGAGTAAATGTGATCCTTCCCATGTTGGGAGGATGCTTTTGCTGGTGCTGCCTAGAGTAGCAACTAGTTTAGTGTAAAGAATATAGTTATCTTCTTATCAAGAAATATTTACCATGAACAAACCCCTAACTATCTTAGGAAATATAGGAGATCACTGTCTTACTTAATAGGTGAGTGCTCATTTAGGAAAGCTAAGAATACGAAGTGAGTATTAACTCTCAAATTTATACTCATGGTTGAGACCAAGAATCCTGAACTTTGGAATGGAGAAAAGATTAAAGGCTATGATAATTGAGAAGTAATGGTTTGTCTAAGTCTGATTGCATGAGTGCAGGCAATAAAATGCTTCTTTGTCCTCTAAAAACTAAAGTTTTATTTTCACCCTCCTTCTACTTGGTCCGCCCTTTCCAGTTTTCGGGCCAACCGCTCATTATTCTCTCTCTCTCTCTAAAGACTAAATGATTCAAAAATCTTCGTGGCTGGGCCGCAATAAGGTTACCTATGTATGCAATGTGGAATCAGACAAGTCGTAGTTCGAGAGTAAGAACATACAGCCTAAGGGAAGGATGGCTCCAGAGGACTTTTTAAGGTAGGTTTCTATGTTGGGGTGCGAAAGGAACATAACTGGCGTAAAGACTCAAATAACCCTTATAAAATCCTCAAATGTGTATGGATGATGAAGTTAGGGTGAATCAACAACTCTTTTCTTTCTTTATCCTTCTTATTTTCAAACTCTTTTCTTCTTCTTTTTAAGCTCTCCTTTTGTTTCTTTTTTTTTTC
Source organism: Lophocereus schottii (assembly GCA_002740545.1). Taxonomy (NCBI): domain Eukaryota; kingdom Viridiplantae; phylum Streptophyta; class Magnoliopsida; order Caryophyllales; family Cactaceae; genus Lophocereus; species Lophocereus schottii. The sequence goes on from NCQV01068430.1 coordinate 19,612, forward strand.
CCCTCTTTGGTGGGTTCATTTGATCTGAACTTTTCTCTCTTTTTTTCTTCTTTTTTTTGGTTTATTTTGATATTGATGCCACCTACGACACACTCTACTCCCTGATTAGGTCAGAAGTGGTTATGAATGAAACAAACTTATTTAAACTCTCAAATAGGTTGCAAGTAGTAACGTATATGGTCTAATGAAGATATTTGTGGAAGTGGTCAAAGGAGGCCTCCTATACTGGGCACGTTCCTTGAAGTTATATGACCTATATTGGATAGAAATTTTTGATCCTTTCCCTATTTTAGATGATGGCTTGAAATTCTCTGTCTTTTTGATTTTATTTCTCTTCCTGTCCTTATACCTAGCTCGCCTTGTCAGGTTTTCATACTAGCCACTTTTTTCTTTTTTTTCCTTTTTTAAAGCCTATATTAGTAATAAGATAGAAGCATTCTAGAAAAGAAAGCATATGGGAGAAGATATCTTATTAACAATCAAGGTTACATCAAACTTAGACTTCAGTTTTAAAAAAGAAAAAGTAATTCAAGACTCAAGTCTTGATGATGAACAAAATACTAGTCTATTCCCCTCAATTAGGTTGGTTTCATGTCCTCTTTTCACAAGCATGTCGACATTTCATAACGTCATAAAGATTTTAAATGGTGTAAAGCTTAGAAGTTTCCTATACGTGGGCTATAGGTTTCTAATAAACAACCTTACTTAATCAACCTTTGACGGTCGATTTGCCATATGAGCAGCCTTTGCCCTTAATCGAACAAGAAATTTGGAAAAGCTTTCCTTTTCCTCCTACTTATTTGACTGTAGCTCTCCAAGTGTAATTGATAGATCAGCACTAACATAGGACTTCTTTACAAAGATCATCATAGTTTGTGACCTTTTATGGGTCTACAGTATCATACCACCTCATCAAATCATCGTCAAACGTCCCAAGAAATATGATGTGGAATGTATCCTTGCCAATTCCTATTAAAGTCATTGTACTAAGAAAATTCCTCACATGATGGTGAGGATTTTCAGTTCCATGGAACTTAATGTTTAGCATAGTGAATTTTGAGGGTAATTTTCATTTTAGGATTAAAATGAATCATGCATAGTCATTAAAGTAATTGTTGAACAAGGAAGATTCCTTATGTAATCATCCTATTCAATCTACTTGTGGTTCAGCTAGAAGGGTGAATAGTGAAAGGTTAACACGATTAGCTATGAGGCTGAAGATAATGGCTGAAGATAATGGCTACTAACTTACAGTTAGGTAAGAAAGAGATAATGACTTAGTGGACTTGAAGGTTTATGCTATGATGAGAATAAATGGCGTTAAGACATTGGATTTAGGCTGAAATTGGGCCTAACCCTGGATTGTGTCCTAAGTTGGGCTTAGGAAGCTTGCATATGGGCCTTAGTTTGGTATAAGTGAAGGTCGTATAATTCATGGGGCTAGATTGTGCCTGTTGAGTTATTTAGTTTTGATAATGACAAATCTAAGTATACAAATCTGTCCAAGTATTGTTGCTCCAAACATGGTCTCCAAACAGGCTAACTGGTGTTTGTAAGCTTTATTGTATTAACTGGTTTTGCTTCTTGTGAGAGACCTTCCAAACAGGTGACTCTTCATTAAATCAAGAACACCATCTTGACAGTTGTTTGTAAGACTCGTTCCTGAACTCTGCATT
>NCQV01068431.1:8691-20749 GCA_002740545.1 Lophocereus schottii
GAGAGCATGTGTGATATTCCATAACATGATTGTCGAGGACGAGCGGGATAACTATAAGCTTGCATTTGACTACAATGTTGTTGAGGGAACTGCCGCGAAGCCGATTGTTAACCATGACCACCATCGATGCTATGAGATGCACTTTTAAAGATGAATAAAAGCTCGTGATCCCGATACACAATGCAGTTTTTCAAGTGGACTTAATTGATGAAATATGGAAGCGAAATTCGGTGCGACGACAGAGATGATAGTTGAATGATCGTCATATTGTAATTTTTTTTAATTGTTGAACAATTGTAAATTTTTTAATCAATCTATCTTTTTTTATATATTATCAAACTATTGTAATTTTTATATTCAAGTTGGTGTGAATTTTTTTAATTTAAACTCTTGTGTTGTTTTTTTTTTAAAAAAATTAGCCTTTAATTGTTGAACTATTGTAATTTTTTTAGTCAAATGTTAATCAATGTTTTTTTTTATTTATTATCAAGCTGTTGTAATTTTTATATTCAAGCATGTCTGAATTTTTCTTTTAATTCAAACTCTTGTGTTGTTTTTTTCTAAAAAAATTATGAACCTTTAATTAATTGTGATATCAAATTATTATAGACAAATTATTTTTCATAAAAATAATAAAGTAAAATATAAACACAAAACTAATTAAATACGGTTAGATGCGAGGTTTATAAATATTATTTTATTTAATGAGAAAGTGACAAGCCTGGCATTAAAAAAAGAAGGCTTGTGCTAAAGTGGCAAAGGTAATCTCACACAACCTCTAGTCTTCTTCGTCGGAAAATTAGGAGCGTCTGGATTCTTCCGTGGTTATGTGAACCCTGGCAACCCAGCCCAATACCAGTCTACCAACTCGCAAATCTAACCAGTCTGGCAACCCCCCCCCCTCCTAACAAAATGGGAGGGGTCCAAACGCTGCCCAAAAAAAAAAAATCAAAACTCTAATTAAATACTAACTCCGTGCTCGTGGACTGCACCACCGTCTTCAAAACTAAACTCCTCTAGTCTAGGTTAGGGTTCTTCTCTTCTCTTCTCCCCCTTTCCTTCCATTTATAGTTATATCACCCTCTTTCCTTCCCTGCAGCATCGCTGGGTACAATCACAGGTACGTGAGAAACTTCTGCCCATGAGAATGTTATTTCAATCCTTTTTGTGTTTTGTTGGGGATTATTTTGCTGGAATGTTCAGTGAGCGGAGGAAGTGTTCGGGCAGTTGGGTTTTCAATATTAGGGTTTTATGTTGATGGGGTTTTTGTGGGTTTTGTGTATTGACTTGTGTAGAGCTTGCTAATGCTGAATTTGTTGGTTATGTTTGTGATGTTGAAAGGTGTCGGTTTTAGTTTTGTATCTACAGTGGCAGCCATTGCTTGCGTCTAGAATCTTCTCTTAGTTTCTCTAAGTTTTCTTTTCTTGTTTCTGGGTTTTTGGGGGTTGGAGGGGGGAGGAAGAGGAGGGTTGGGGGAGTGGAAAGGTGTGTTTGTTACCTATTTAAATTGAAGAGGTTAATGTAGTTGTTATTTCATTCATGTCTTTGTTTTTTCAGTTTTTCTGCCACATGTTCTAGGAAAACACTTGCTCTGTTTCTACTGAAATGCTGATGGGCTGATCCGGAAGCTTGTGTGCTTCTAACTGCAGCTCATCGGTCACTGTAGTTGCATCTTACCATGGATTATTTGTGGTTGGTCAAGTGAGAACAAATATCTTTGTGGAAGTGAAAAGAATCATACTTCAATTGATAATAAGGCAATGGGTGCTTATTGAGACTTCAGTAGTACAAACCTTCATTCTTGCTGAAAACACACAATTTTTGGGAAATGGCCAAGTCTGACACATACGTACCCATGTTGGATACTTCTGTTAAAGTCTGGGATAACACATGGTGTAGGTAATGGGAGTTTCAAGAAGCATAAGTGTACTATGCCATCGCCACATGATTACTCTCTTGGAGCAAGGGTGTCACAGGACAGGATAATAGGTCTGAAAGAGGTCCATAGTCTGCATAGGTAACTGTACATCAATTGCCAATTTGATGGCATGTGGAGATTGCTGCAGAATTGTTTGTGATCAGAACATTCCAAATGGGCTTTAGAAAGGACCATTTAAGTGAAAAAGGGGAGGGCCTCTGATCAAAGGGATAAAATCACACATGAAATAATCTTGATTATCTGTCAACTATGACACAAACTTGATGTCAAACTTGGTGACTGATGATTATCGTGAATGCTCTGTTCATTTTGTGTGATCTTCTTTAATGTGTTTGAATTTTGTACGGAAGCCTTGGTGTTTGTAATAGAGCTCGGAATTTCTATTGGAGCTCTAGAGCTTTTATAATCAGTTTAAAATTTGCAGACTAGTTTTGAATCACTATAATTACTTCTACCAATCAGAAATATGTCGATACATAGGCATGTATACAGTAAGGAAGGGGTATGGAAGAACATCATACTGATTTTTAACCTCTCTCTTTTTTTTTTTGGGGTCAAAACCCCAGTGGAGTCTTGCCATCACTGTTTGCTAAAAGTTTTATCCTTTAAGCTGTCTTTGAATGATGGATAGTTCCCCCCTGAATCATTTTAAAGAATTAGGTTGCTGTTCATATTATCATAAATCATGCTAGAAGTCAGGCATTTCAGATTGTGGTTTAAGAGGAGTTTCACTTTTTAGTTATAAGCTTTGTAGCCTTTTAAGACGAGGTTAATCTGGCTTGTTTAAGAGTATATCAAGTGTTCCTATTTTTGCAAGTTACATAAATTATTGTCCTTGAAGAATACTCTGTCTAGTGGACTATAGGGCGTTCTAATCACAATGTGGTAACAAGTTGGATTGCCTTGCAGGGATGTATTGCACACTGTGCCTGATGCAACTTCATTTTTTGTGTCTTGCTGCTAATTCTTCATCCTTCCTTCCACTATTTAACTTATTTTGTATTTTATTTGTGCTGTATTGCTGTTTTAGTTGAACGTTAATAATGCATTACATGATGGGATCAACTATCAAGTATTAATGCCTTGGGTTCTGATTAGTTTATTCTTTGGCAGATATAGTAGGAGAGGCATACGCATGGAAGTCACCCTCTGAACAATTGGAGTTGACTGTAGCCCATACCTAGCTTTTATGCCCATTATGGAGTCAGAAAGTTCGAATGCATCACGAGACGAAGAATTCAAGAATTTAGCAAATGAAGCTTTTAAAGGTGCTCGTGCTACACGTGTACCTGACTCCTGTAGATCTGGGTCAATTGATATGAATAATTTTGCAATTGTTTTACTAGGGGATGCAGAGTGCAGATATTTGACTTATAACTTGGTTACTTATTGTTTTCCTGTTATTGTGTTGTGCAAATAAAAGCATTTTTCCTCTTTTGATATGCTACAGTTTTAGTCTGCTGGATCCCAAATTTCGAAGTGTTATTCATTCATTTGGATCAGTTCAACTAAATATTTCTCCTTTGACCTTGAATCTATTATGCAATTTGTGGAAACCTCTGAAGGATGTTATATGCTGTCTCCAATTTGTGTTTTCTTTCATATTCAGCTGTCTTATGATACCATTTACCTTTTGCAGCTCACAAATATTCTCAAGCTATTGATTTGTATACTCAAGCGATTGAATTGAATGGTCAGAATGCTGTATACTGGGCAAATCGTGCATTTGCGCATATCAAATTGGAAGAATATGGTAGTGCCATACAGGATGCAACAAAGGCTATTGAAATTGATCCTAAGTATTCGAAGGTATGTTTTGCACTTCTACTGATGATTCTGAAGGCACAGTGATGTTTTCACTTTAGTATTAGTGTGCATGTTCATCGATAGTGACGCTAATGTTGGTAGTTTCTACAGGGGATCGTGGTAGCATATCTATTGAAACGTGTACTGAGTTGTTTTGTTCTCTGTAGGGCTACTATAGGAGAGGGACAGCATATCTTGCCATGGGAAAATTTAAAGATGCATTGAAGGATTTTCAGCAGGTATGTTGGCTTTAAAGGTTACTCTTCCTCATCAGAATCTCCTGTGATGTTGTTTTGAGCTCTGTTGCATTCTTTAGATGAAATTTATCGTCATCACTTAACTTCTGTGTCTCATTCATATTTTTGGTCATTCTTTTATATCTTATTCTATGAAAGTTATGGCAAGGTTTGGTCGATATGGCTCAAATATTTCATTTTCTTAATGAGTCATCATCCTTGTTTAGGATGTTATACTTGATTTAGCGCTCATTTAATCCCATTCTTTGTTAAACAGTCTATTGGTTTTTCGACCTCGTAAGCATGTATTTGGCTTGCCCTTCTTTTTGATATTTGCTATTTTAAGTTCTATTTAAGCAATTAGTTCCTCCAATTCCTAGTTATATTTGGCCTGACTTTTGCCATTGTTCTTTTGATGTTGTAGATTTTGTGGATAGTTTCCATCTTGAATTGTATATAGTCCTTTGGTAGAGTGCTAGGTTTGCATCCAACATTTTGCTTATACTATATACTATTCTATTCTCCTTATAGAAAAATTCATATGTATATTTGGCCTGAAAGCAACAGACCAACAGTCATGGAAGAGCTGTTGAAAAACTCTGGAAGTGAGTAGTTCACAGAGTCAATGACTAGTGGATTCTTGGACATGACTTACTGTATACTTTGATTTAGGTGAAAAGGTTGTGCCCAAATGACCCAGATGCTGCCAAAAAGTTGAAAGAATGTGAAAAGGCTGTAATGAAACTAAAGTTTGAGGAGGCCATTGCTGCACCCGAGTCTGAGAGGCGATCCATTGTTGATTCCATTGACTATCATTCTATCGGTAATTCTCGATGCTCTGTTTTCTGGTGTGTAAATGCCATCTCATGCTTTAAGAAATATGCATGGTACATCAAAAACTGTACCATGTGGTGTTGTGTATAATTTATTGTTATTGTGATGTTCATGTAAATCTTAGTGCGTCTTGTTAGGGGCTAACATCTCTTGCATATTTGGTGACAAAGTAACCTATAGTAGGGTATCATGACCTCCTTTGGACCTTACCTGCTGCTGGATCCATATTAAGTTGTCTTCTTGTTAATTGTCATTGATGACATATGATGGAAAAAGTAGGCCAATGTAATCTTGGAGATGTAGGGTTACTTTTGCTATGGGCTGGGGATGTTTGCTTATCATAATATAAACTGAAAAAAAAAAAAAAAAAAAAGGGCGCTAGACTTCTGATGTTTACTGCTATTGTTTTCCTCCTTCCCCCCTTTGATGCCGTTGACTTGTGGGTACGCAAAGTGGCAAACTCAATTTGCTATGTCTTCAAATTTGAATAGACCCCTGGGGATCTGTTGATAGATTTGTGTGTCTTAGGAACATGCGCTTTGTGCTGTTCAGAATGTCTTTGTGCTTGTCTGGCTATCATTCTTTGTTGTATGCCAGAATTCTGTCCTTTTCTTGGTCCTCTCTCGGTCTCCCTCTCTCCCCCTTTCTATGTTTTTGGGTTTTTTTGCCCCCCCGGGGCGGGGGGGGGGTATGCCTTCTGTGCACGGCTGGTCTCTGTCACATAATGGGTTTGTGCTTGGATTTGGTTGTCCAATAGGACTTTTGAAATGTTGGCAAGTGTAGATTCTTGGAACATGATGTATTGTTGGCATTCACTGTTTATTGTTTCAGTCCATAGTTTTTGATTTTTGGGAGACAATTGTTTCTGTGGTACTTTTCTTTGGTGTTTGGAAGTTGCCTTATCCCAAATGATTTTTGTCATTTTAAAATATCTGGATATAATGTTGGACTGTATTGATAAAATTTGTTTTGAACAAACTCTATGGCAGCTGGCCCAAGTTAATTTTGGAATGTAAAGTTTTCTATGGGCTCATGATTTGTCACTTGTGACTAATTGGAGATGTAGACTGTCTCTAAGCAGCCATTATCCTGGGTTTGTGATTTGTCGTATTAAAGTCAATTGTTAAAGTTGGACAAGATTTGACATCATTTGCCAACATTTTGATTCGAGGATAGGGTGCAGTTTGTAGGTATATTCTGGTCTCCATTTTAGCTATTCAAATATTCTTTGGGTAGATTTCGTACTCTGCAATATGACTTTTTCCTTTTGTCTTTCTGTTGAATTGTTTCACATTAACTGAAAACCGAGGCTTTCTGCCAGGTGGTCTTGAGATTGCTTTTCCTCAGTTTTTGTTTCAAAAAAAGTGAAAAAGGGGGAGTACTGCATTTCAACGTCTTGTAAAGCTTTAAGAAGAAAGGCTTGTGAATTTTATGTTGTGTTTTGGTTGAGGTGTGTTTCAGTTTCTCCTCATATGGGGAGAAGAATGGAACCATATCTGTGCACTTGGTGAATTATCTCATTTAGGCTATGCATAATCACAAATGGGAAACCACATCAGTTTGGGATATCTGAGTTCGAATTGGTTACAAGTGTCTTTCATGGGTATATGTCGAGATATGTGGCTGCTGTTTTTTCTGAAGTCTTGCTTGCTGGTAGTCTAAAATGGAGGGCTGAGTGCCCTTCACCATGTTCGAGTGTTGTGTACTTGACTTGAGGTCAAGTGAAGACTTAGAGTTTCATAGAGTTGCCCACTATTGGCAAGTGGTAACCATATGTGGTAAATACGGAAGGCTACAAACTTTCTTTTAGTAGTCTTAAGGTGGTGGCGTGTTTAACATCTAATGGGTGAAATGATTATGTTTAAATGGAATAAGTGGTCCATTGAAGTGAATCTCAAGATATGGTGGTATCATTGTGGCAGTGAGAAGAATGACCTCCAGTCCAATTTTGATGGGTGTGACTGCGGCATTGGTCCTGGCAGCTGCACTGATGGCTGCAAAGTTACTGTCAATGGAAGCTCTGTTAGCAATTATGGCTTTGGGAGCATCTATCATGGTCATTGTTTTCCCTGTGGCACGTACGATCTCCTATTTGGACAGATACTCCTGACAGTTCTTTTATTCTTCTTTCTTTTTTGTTCCTTTGATAGTGCTATTGAAGTTTTTCACGCAAGTTTTTTCATAGGACTTCTTGGGATATGGCCTGTAGGAGGCTGCTTTGGAGTTTGAGAAAATAAGGATTAATTGGGCTAGGCACATGCCAGATGAAATTTAAAGTTCTAGCTGCAGCCAATCCATTTTAGTTTTCTGGTTTCTTTTCCTTTCCTAAATTCTTTAATCCACTAGCTGAGTTCGTCGACGTGGATCTTTTTTCCCTGTTAGGTAACTACTGCATAGAATCCATACAAGTGAGCTCTGACCTATTCTTCTGGAACTTATTGACCACCTAATTCGTTCTTTTCTGTATGTGTGGGGGAACTTCTTCCAATTCACTTTTGGACTTGAAATTTATCTTACTTGGCTTAGATACCGACTTTAATGCTAGGATTATAATTTTGGGGAATTTGGTCAGTGGGGCTGTAATTGCCTTTCCTTCATGTCCTTTCTTCTTCTGTGCTTATTCTCTTAAGGACTGAGTAACAATGAATTGAGGATGGGATAAAATGAGTTAGGGTTCTCTATGTGTCATCTGATCTCTGTTTTCCTACAGTTGGTGGCGATGATTTGTGGGACAATAGATGTCTTTCTTGGTGGGTATCTGGTGTCATGATTCTGTTTATGTTTGTTTGTGTTACTTTGAAGAGAGAATGATTCTTTGACATCTTTGGAATCTCCTTTGCTTGATCTCAATTTCCCCCTCTTTGACTGATGATAATGAATACATTGGTAGGTGCATGGTACGTAAGCATTTGACGGTGTCAAATCTTGGGAAATACTTTTTGCTTTGACAAACCTTTTACAGGCTTCTATATTGCCTGCTGAAGTGTGTTTCGTTTCTCATAGTTTCTGGTTGCCATTCATATCAAACTGCTGTGGCGTAGACGAATAGATGCTGATTTCGACTTATTTAACTCTTACCTGCTATTTTGTCGAAGAATCTATGTGCCCTCCCTAGACAAGCATCTTCTAGCTTCGGGTCTAGTTTTTACCCGAGATTGTCTTCCCTAATTTGATGAGAAATGACCTTTCCTTTTTTGTTTGGTTATGCAATCAAAATCTTTATTACTTTATCTGTAGAGATCCCATTTGTTATATGGTGATTCTCTCAAATATTTCTCATATCCCAAAAACGTATCTCTGCTATTAGTTATGCTCCTTCCTCCTCCTCAAATTAGTGACGCTTCTCCTGTTTTTATTGTTTTGAGTAATTCTCATGTGGTTCTGTATTGCTGCTTTTGAGTCTTGAACAGCATTTGTTGGGCTTTTCAACTCCCTGCCTGCTTTTTTTCAATATCATAGGGGCTGGAATGCATGGAAGATCACAGTTGCAAGTCCTAGATTCTTTTTCCCATTAATAGTTCTGAATTTCCAGCTGGAGCAGCAGTTCTGTGTGCAACAGTAATTGAAGCTTTAACATGTAGTTTGATGTATTTGTGTGCCTTTGTGATAACTAGCGTCTCTATGTGTTGATGATCCTTTCTCTGCATTGCTGCAAATTGTCAGTTCAAACTGGAGTTGGGGGCGACAGTATAAATGCTTCATTCTTGTTTTTTGTAGAGGTTGAACCGCAATATTCTGGGGCAAGGATAGAGGGAGATATGGTAACATTGGATTTTGTAAGGAGAATGATGGAGGACTTCAAAAAGCAAAAGTGTTTGCATAAAAGGTATCCTGTGGTGCTAGCATATTCAGTGAATCAGGGTATATTACTAAATAGAAGTAGGATAGCAGCTTACATTTGCTGGCCTCTGGAGTAATGTGGAAACTTGATTTCTTTCTGCTGTCTATTTTCTGTGCTTTAGATACGCATTCCAGATTGTCTTGCAGACAAGAGAGTTGCTGTCTTCCTTGCCATCACTTGTTGATATAACCATACCTGATGGAAAGCATTTTACCGTGTGTGGTGATGTACATGGCCAGGTAACTTGATCAATTCTAGTGTGAATTTTTTTCCAAGGAATGAGTTGGGCATATGCTTCGTCAGACTTAAATATTTTGAGGGGCAGAAGGATATTTTCTGAAAATTCGCATTCTATTCATGTCTAATTTTGCTTGGGAACACTAGCTTATTTCCATCGTTATAATTTGAAATGGGTTTAAACTTACTTTCACAGCTCCTTTTGTTTCCATCCTTGTTGGTGATTATGGCACCTTTTTATTGCTTGAAAACTCTCCTTTTATTTTGGATTCGAGCGGGAGGTGGATGGAGAATGAGGGAACTTCTTTTCACTGCAAGAGATAGAATCAACACGTGTCGCACATGCCCTGCAATTCTGGTTATTAGTTTTAGAAACCACTCATCTAACAACAGTTAGGGCATTCTTTAAACTACCGTGTAGCATGAATCTAAGGCCTAATCTACTCATTTTCTATGGCATAATGGGGAGCTGAAATCTGATGACATTACAGTTGCCACGACATCTGATGGTGTTGTCCACAATCCGGCTTCCAAATCCAGGCAATGTACCTCCTGCAATCCTGATATAGAGAGCTACATAAGTAACCAGCAGCAGTTCTGTTCCTGAATTAGCGTAGCTCCCTTTAAAGATGGATGTTTGACTGTGAGCATTCGCTGTTCTTTGCATGCATGTTTAAGGTAGGCCGAGTCAAAGATGCCTGGGGTTCTCTGAGAAAAATGTTGCCTAGAATTGGGAGTTTCTGCAGCATGTTTGAATGTTTTAGGCAAATCATTTTTCTTATTCATGAGCCCTGCTGAGTGTGAAAGTTAAACATTAGAAAAGGTATATTGCTATGTGCTTCAGTCTTGCCTGCTTTCCTTCTCCAGACAAAAGGAAGGGAAAAATAAAAAAAGTAGATGGCGTCAAGATTTGCGGCAAATCTGAATGAGTGTGTTAAACTCGTGAAATTTATTATGAATTTTGTGCTTCATCGCTTTTGTTTTCATATTTGAGAGATTGAAATCGCTTCCATGTTTTTTTTACAGTTTTATGATCTTCTGAACATATTTGAGCTCAATGGACTTCCCTCAGAAGACAATCCATATCTGTTTAATGGTGACTTTGTGGATAGAGGTTCCTTTTCCCTGGAGGTCATCCTAACACTGTTTGCACTTAAGTGCATGTGCCCATCTGGTAAATTATTAAATTACTTTGGTTTCTTAGTTTATCCCTTTAACAGCTTTTTTTTCGGGGGGGTGTTTTGATGAGTAGTCTAGTTCATTTTTTGTATCTTAGTCTCTTCTGATCCTAGTTTTAAAAAGCACGCGGCGCACTGAGGCGCGTAAGGTCCCAAAGCGTGACGCGCAAGGCGCGAGGTGAAGGCGCATGCATCATGGACGCGAGGCGCACTTCTGTGGAAAAGTTTTTAAAAGTATTTCATATTTTATGAAGCATATTTTGCATAAACAAAGTTAGATAAATGTATTTAAAATGTGATTAGACATCAATATGACTACTAACACCGCAAATAACCTTAAAATATGTTATCTTATCATCGTAGTTTCCCAGTGTACATACTTACGGTGCAAGTTTACTCACATTTTAGCTCCTAAGGAAGGAAAAGAACAAAAAAGGTAAAGGCAAGGCTAAGAAAAAGAAGAAAAATGGGGAAGATATGGCCTTGCCTTCTTGAGGCACACCTCGTCCCCTCCGATGTGCTGACCCGGTAGCCTCACGCCGAGGAGCCCCTAGGCTTGCCTCAGGCGGGCTTTTTTAGACTAAGCTTCTGATGGTATCTTTATGTCTATGCTGCTGCTTTGCATGTGAGAGACGAAAGTGGGGTGGGGGTTTCTATGGTCTTGACCTGAAATATAGATTAGAGGGCTACTTTTCAACATGTTAATAGTTGAGACAACTGTGAAATTGTCTGATACTTACGTTTTCGTGTGTTTGACATTCTTGTTCTTGGAATTGCTAGCTATATATCTGGCCAGAGGGAATCATGAAAGCAGGAGCATGAACAAGATATATGGATTTGAGGGGGAAGTAAGGTCGAAGTTAAGTGAAACATTTGTTGAACTCTTTGCAGAAGTGTTCTGTTGTCTACCTTTGGCTCATGTCATAAATCAGAAAGTCTTTGTAGTTCATGGTGGGCTCTTCAGTGTGGATGGAGTAAAGCTTTCTGATATTAGAGCAATCGATCGGTTTTGTGAACCCCCTGAAGAAGGTAACTGAGCCTGTGGCTAATTATTTTAAGTTTTCTTTTGTGATTTTCAGTGTACCCATTTGGATTTGTCCAATTCGGATTTAGATGTTATCAGTGACGAGTCTTTCTGACAGAGAAGTTGTGGTTCATATCTGTAAATACCATTATTTCATGTCCTTTTTATTGCTTCTATTATTGTAGAGATCAGTTCAATATGCTTTCTCGTAATGGTGTGATCCTCTGCTTTTCTTTTGCTTCATTCTGTGTAGTTTTATTTATTATGTCAGTTAAGAGATTTTTTTGCCATTGCGTTTTCTGGTTCTTGTCAAAACAAGTTTTTCTTTTGGTGGTTTCATGTGAATTAAGATATTTCCTTTTGGTTATTGACAGGATTGATGTGTGAAATATTATGGAGTGATCCACAGCCCTTCCCAGGGAGGGGCCCGAGCAAGCGCGGCGTTGGTCTTTCGTTTGGTCCTGATGTAACGAAGAGGTTTCTTCAGGATAATAATTTAGGTATCTTCTTAATCCAAATTGTAATTATATGTCATTAGTTTTTATTGTCATATTGAGGCTAACATATTCTTTTGCAGAGCTGCTTGTACGGTCTCATGAAGTGAAAGATGAAGGATATGAAATCGAGCATGAGGGAAAACTTATTACTGTATTTTCCGCACCAAATTATTGTGATCAGGTACTGACTCATGTCACTCTTCAGTCTTCGTGTCATTCAGTCAATGTTATTACCGAGTAAGTGAAACTCTTTAGAGTCTAGTAAGGTCAATGAATGATTAGATTGTGGTTTGTTCGAAGTTTCATCTGTGCACCCCACACCACCTTGGATATGGTCAAAAAATGAAGGAAACATTAACTGGTTCTTAAGCTTCATTCTATCTGATATTATTGCCTCCCTGGTAGTTACAGCTATTCAAAGCAAATGTTTCGCCTTGATCAATAAAGCATGTGCCCCGCCCCGCAC
>NCQV01068436.1:0-16372 GCA_002740545.1 Lophocereus schottii
ATGTATGTATGTATTTATCTATGTATGTATGTATGTATGTATGTATATGTGCATACATACAGCACTGCAGAATGCACAACTTATTAATTACTAGTGCAGAACGTATTGATCACTAATGCGTAACTTATCTATTGTTGGTAAGTTAATTGTTGATAACCAAGACATTATGGTATTCTTTTATTAATTATTAGTGTTTCTCGTTATTTTCATCACTGGTTTTTGGAAGGGATGGCTTATTGAACAGAGAACTCACTATCAAGAAGAACACCGGACTATTGAAATGCACACCTCTTGCAGCCTTAGTCTCATTGGTGTGCCTCACACTACTGATGTGCTTGTCCATCACAAACTAGCACTAGTCTTGGGACGCAAACTGGTTCAGATCCTTCACACATTATAGCACATGCTTACTGTAATAACAATTCTTTGATCCACTAAGAAAGTAATTCGCCAAATATATGAAGTTTCTCTTGAATCTCGCTCCCCCATCATTTTTAAATAGTATGAACTCCAGCATTTGAGTGAGTTCCCGGGCATTCTGATCAATTTTCCATTCCTTGAGTTACACAACATTGACCTCATCATAATCTTCATTCGTGGAATATTTAGTGATTTATATGATTTGTCTTACCCCAATGGACACACCCAGGGTCACAAGCACATCAAATGCTGCGATCGGAAACGTTAGCCCATCCAAAGGCCTGAAGCAAACAGCATATGGATCAAAGCCCTCTACGAGCCATTTGGAAAACTTCCCTTGGATTTACTTGAGATGAATGTTCAAGAAGGAAGGAAATCCCATTGATCTGGCTGCCTTAGTCTGGGCTTCATTGAGTTGTGCCACTAGTGATGAGAATTAACTCGTCGCCATTCTCAAAATGAACGCTTTTATGTACGTCCTGTTTTCATTGGTAGTGTCCTCCTTAAATTTTAAAGGCTGCTTTGCTTGGACCATCTAAAGGCCATCTGCTAAGCTGGTCGTTTTTGCTAACACTAAAGTAGCACTAGCATTAGATTGCACATCTTTTTCCTTAATCCCCTTACCGCCTTTAGATTTTAATGAAGGCTTGTTCCTCTTTGGAGCAGCTTCTATGGTTTGATGAATGGTAACCTCTTCTTTCTCCTTTCCCTAGTCTTCATCATGACCAACCTCTTCGCACTCATAAATCAGATCATTTTCTTCTAAATGCAAACTGTTAGAAAGTTCAACGTCAAATATGTGGCCTTTTTGTACTGCAGCCTTTGAGTGCCTATTAGTGAGTGTCTTCTTCTTTACCTTACTTAGAGTGTCTTTGATAGCATTCTGCTCTCTACTGTTATTCTTCTCCTCCTCTTAGCTGCATTTTTCTGTGCAAATTTGTTGCCCCTTCTCAATTGCTTAGAAGAATTTCTCTCTCTTTGCCTTCTTGTGCAAAGGCTTGTCTACGTTGTGTTTGCAAGACTTCCTCTTTAAATGACCTTTCTTCGTGGGTTTCTTGGGAAGTCCATCATTTTCCTTTCCCTTCTCTTTTTTCTTGTTATGTGCATGCTCCAAAGAGGGGCCCTCTTCACTTTTCTTGTTCTTGATCTCCCCCTTCTTCTTAATCATCCTCTTTTCGGGCTTTAGAGTTGTTTTCGGAGAAAGATTTTCTTTTTATGGGAGCTTTTGTGGTGACTTGTCTGCTTTATTGTTATTCTTAGTCTGCATTTTCTTATCAACTTTCTTTTCCTTATGTGTTTTAGTAGGTTGGTCTTCAATGCCCTTTTACTATGGAGCTTTTCCGATGATTTTTTTAGATATCGGTACCTATGTTGCATAGGCTTCGACATCTATGTCACTCTTACTTTCTTTTGTAGTTGTTCCTTAGCCAGGGAGTTATCTTTGAATCCCTTGTTATCATCTACATTATTTGCTTTATCAGAATCACTTAGACCACTGTCGTTGAGGCCCATTTTACGCACATACACTTTATACCGATGCGTTTTTACCTGACTAGAATTGTTGCTACTTTTTTCACCAAATCCTCTTCTTTTGTCACCATTTTTTTTTTAATTTCTTTTGCATTCGATGGTACGTTAGCACTGTAGAATACAAAAGGCAAGTTAGTGTACAAATTTTGATGTTGTACTGTAATTGGAATCGGTGGACAAGTAGCACCTTTCCATTTCTTTAGTGAACAGACGTCCAGTATTAACATCTTCAATGACATTTTTGATTTTTTGAGAGACTTGATCTTCAGTAGGATCAACTTGGCCCCTATAGTAAAATACAAGTTATGGATAAAGCATATGGAAAAAAAAGTAGCATACTTCGATAAACCATAGAATATAATGCATCACTAATCAAAATTCAAATTATAACCTATCACAATTTCATTGATCGTAAATAATCAGTGCATGATACACAAATCGTATATGTATTATGTGTCTATATTTGACTTTGTTATTGGAAAAGGGCTTATCACTAATCATAACTCTACTGATCACCAATCACAACACTAGTAATCAGCAATTACCATTGTTGATCACTAAATTAAATCCTATTGATCACAAATTAACCAAACACAAATGCAGCCTCTGTGTGTGATTGAGTTGGTGGTGGCATGTTGTTCAACAATCATAACTCTATTGATCACCAATCAGACACTACAGATCACCAATGATACCTCTATTGAGCGCAAACAAGGTATGGCTAATTTGCAAGCAGATCATAGTAAGTAAACAATTTACATAACTGATCACTAATCATATTCAAAACTATCACCAATCATAAATGAATTGATCACCTACGATGAAAGGATTGATCATCAAAAATGCAAAAGTGATTTAGATTTTAGCAACTTAAGGTGAAGCGAGCAAAGTTGGTCATTTAAATAGGTGATCATTAATCATATTGATTAGGGATCAAACAAAAGTAGTACAATTCATCAACAGGTAAACATATATGTAAAATGATCACCAATACTATACCTAATGATCACTAATTATATAACCAATGATCAAAAACTGCACATCTAATACAAAAAAAATTCACTTAAGGTTTGAAAATATATTTTTCAAGGACATAGTTAATCAGTTTAAGAAAATAATTTGGTTAAAACAATCTTCTCAACATTGCTCACCAGATAAACACATATCCAAAAGGGTCACTAATATCATATTTAACAATCACTTATTACCTTCTTAACAATCACAAACTAAACATGCAATATGAAAAACCACTCCCGGGGTTATTTCCACAATATTTGTAGGAAATATTTACAGTTTCTTAGAATTTGATACTTTTTCAAAGAATGTGCCGAAATTCAACAACAAAGAAAGATATATGCAAACTGATCACAAATACTATACCTAATCATCGCTAAATATGTAACTAATGATCACATCTTACAAATGTAATATAAAAACATTCACTTAAGGTTTGAAATACATTTTTTGTACCACTTAGAAGGTGGCTGTTCTCCATTTCCCTTGGTTTTTTCCTAAACTTTCTATGTGGTCATGATTTCTCAGTAACAAGTTGTAGAAAAAAAAGCACATGTATCTCAAAATGAAATATTAAAAAAATAACTCCTGTAAAGACACACTACACCGCTAACCTCCATCAAACTATACAATGTTATCAGGAAAATAAATTAAACCTTCTAAACAGAGGTCCGTAAGTAAAAGATTAGAGTGTGGTACATTTCTATAAACTAAACGACATTTTTTTTTTAGTTCACAAGTAGAGTACAAACTGTTAGAAGTGAATTTCAAAACATACTTCAAACAAAAATGTTCGAATTCAAGAAAGATTGTCTAAAAATCAAAGATAAATGCATAAAAAAACAATCAGAATGTACTAAAACTCAACAGACAGACCAATGTCACACATAAAAGTCAAGAGACTCACCTTGGAAATGCAGAAACAATCCTAAGAAGTTGAACAATTTGATGAATGCAGGTAAGATTGTAAATTCAATATGAGAGACAGCAAGTATGAGAGAGATTAGGAGTGAAACAGAGAATAGCAGAGCAATATAGAGACTTAGAAAATAAAGAGTCTCTTGCATGCTCTTGAACTTGTAAACAATCATTATGCGATTCTTTTTAATTCTCCGTATTTTATTTTCGTTTTTTTTTCTTTTTGTGTGTGTGTTGTTTGTGTGCTTATATTAGTGGAGTTGGTTGGCTATCACAACTATAAGCGCTTATCTTACCTTGTGATAAGGATATAAATTAAAAGACGCGGTTTTCAAAAAACTGAATTCCAATTTTTTTTAATGTACAAGTAACAAATGAAAATATTTAGCATAAAGAAAATGCATCTTTGAATTTTATACAACACAATGTGGATAAAAGACACAAAGGTACCTCAAGTTTTGTGTAAACAACAAAAAGGACTCTTAGTTTTTAAAATAACTGTAAGGTGCCTCAACTTATGAGATAACCAACAAAAGGACACAATTTACTATTCACCTATTTTGCATGTGCACGCCAGTCTTTTCATATATTCAAATCTAGATTCTTTCAAAAAATTTAAAATTATACATGTATTCTGCGCACCAGTATTACTCGAAACCTCTTTCAATTGATGCCAGAGCCATGTATTAAAAATAATTAAGATAATTAAGCTAATTAATGTTAAGCTAATTGTTGTGTTTAATGCTTGAATCATCACCTAATTGCTCTACTCCTAATTATTCGAATATTGTTCACTCACTAAAAAGAACCACTTCAGCAATTTCTCAATTACACTATATCACTAATATGGTTTTAGAATTAAAAACTGAATTAGCAAAAATTAAGACTAAAGTCAAGAAGCTTAAGAAGCAAATCCACCTTTTGTTAGTTAACAAAATTAGACATATTGGAAAACTGACTTTAGGTATCAGTACTCCATTTCGTATAAATATCATTTTCAAAACCCAAAAAACAAAAATTTATTTCCATTGCATGATATAAAAATCCAAAATTTAGGAGAAAACTGAGCTGAAAAATCAGCTGAAAAGATAGAAAAAGAAGAAGAGGATAGAGTATAAGCACTGTAATCTTGATGAGCTACGGAGTATATTTGAAAAAGAAACAAATTTGAAAAAATAAAACAAAATCATGAACACAACTATTGAAAAATATGAAGTATTATTTGATGATAATGAAGAGACAACTAATGTCCAATTAAAACATCAAAATGTATGAGTATGTGAACCTGACTAACCTTGAAGATCTTAATGTGTTACCATTGGAAGAAGTTAGAAGAAAACTGAATACAAACTATGGTAAAATGATGTTGAATGAAGAACTTGATTTAAGTGAATTATAGATCAATCTAATTAACAATGTTGTTCCTAAATCTGAAGAATTTGGTGAACATTCTAAAAGAAACACTCATTTTATGAGACCTATGTATGTACCAATGGGACGTACAACCAATTTTTGTTTGGATTTATCCCAAGGAAAACTATAACGTTTGAAGAAATTGGTCTTACTCTAATTAATCAAATAGGATATATCTTAAATATAGATGGAGCTTGTAACAGAGAAGAAATATTTGAGCATTGGAAAGTAGTATGAATAGTGTTTTAAAACTAAATACTACATGGACTGTTGCAAACTTTCTAAACTATATCAAACTTAGTTTTTAGGGCACTGTAGCTAACTGGTATCATTCATCAAATAAAGTCCAAAAAATACATTGAGAATGATAGGAACACCTGCTATTGTGCTCAAAAATTTATGTTAGGAATTCGAAAGTGAATTCATCAGAGCTAAACTTGATTTTGAAGAAAAAGCAATAGAATGGCAAGGAAAGATTAACAACATAGAATTATGGGACATGAGGCATCTAGAAAATCATATTGCTAAATTTAGTCAATATTTTTACAAGATTAGGTATAACGAAAGTAATCTTGGGATGTTTTATGACAAATTTCCATATTCAAAAAATTCCATAATTAATGAAAAATACATTACTTGGCTTAAAAGAGAAGATGTCATTGATACCCTTGGTTCAAGAATCTCTTATTTAAAAAATTATAAATGGGTCAATGATCAATATTTTGATCTGCAAAAGCAAAGGAAAATTAAGAAGCAATTCCTAACTTATTGGGGTTTACCTCACCAATTGAAAAAGGAATCTGAAATGAGAAGAAAAAGAAAATTTTATAAGAAAAAGAGCTTTAACAAACAAATAGGAGAGAAATATAGAAAAAAAAATTGTAATAAACCAAGACCTAGAAAATGAGAATTTTTTATGAAAATAGTTTATTGTCCACTAGGAAAAACAGCTACAAATGTTAGGCATTCAAAGAAGTACAAAATTATGCTAATGAGTGCAAAAATAGGAAGAATACTAAGCTTATTAAAATATTGGGTAGTCCAGATTATGTTAAGCTTAGTAAGGATAAGACATTAGACCTAGCCCTGAACTATAACAAAGGAACTATTTAAATTATATTAGATAATGAATATGAAAAAATAAGTCATATGATGAAAAGTAGCTCGATTAGTCTTGGTGATCTTTAAGAAAAAGAGTTTATTGTAGATAATGTTAAAGAAGAAGCCAAAGGAGATTGAGTCTTTACCATAATTTAGAAAGACATGATCTATAAAAAATCCATTTTTCAATTAAAAAGTAAGTATGTATGTGAAATAATGGAAGGACATCTGGAGATCAGAGACTATGGGTATGATGTGAGAGAAGTTAATCTCATTAATTGGAAAAATATCCTTAAGCATAACAAAGATAGAAAGTACAGGTATATCTATGCTGGAAGTGTCCAAGTTCAAATAACTCTATTATGATATTATAGCAAAGACATTGTTCTTTACGCTTTACTCTATGGTCTTAGGCATACCAAATTTAATAATCAAATAATCACAGGGATAAAAACCAATTTATGTAATAGGTCAGTAGGTTTCAACTGTCAATCTGGATATTATGTGAGTCTAAAAGGCGATTTGCCAAAAATTATCTATCCCTTACGATAAAAATAGTTGGAATGGATATAAAAAGAGGAGGATATCCATTGAGGATATTTTAAAAAATTATTCACAAATTAGATAATACAATAGATCCAAAGACTAAGGTAACAATGATAGAGGTAGAAAAATTTGAAAGTCCTACCCCTATGCAAAAAATTCAGAGGATTAAATCCAATCCACAAACGATAAAGATTGATCGTTCATAGATATCAAGCTTTACCAATCCTACAACAATCAACAAGAAAACCAGATAAAAATTAATGAGAATGTTAAAATAACCATTAAACCTCAATTATTAAGAAGGATGAATACAATATCAGAATGGGAAGAAGGATCATCATCAGCTAAAGAAGAGCTTAAGGAAGATGATACAATTAGCATGACCAGTGAAAAGAGTAGAATGACTTTTGAACCAGTAAGACACAGCGTAGACCAAAGCATGAGTCTAGATTGAAAGGTTATTGGGTACAAAACAAGAACTATTAGTGAACCAATCTATGAAGATGAATTACTCAAAAACATGACAATGAAAGTATGCTATGAAGCTATCACTACCAATCCTAACAGTATTTATATCCCAATAAAGGTATATTTAGAGAGACAGAATAAATACAAATTGTGTACATGCATAGATAGTGGTTATTCCATATGTTTTGGAAAAAGAGCATTATTTCCATAATTAATGTAGAAAAAAGCCAAGAATCCTTTAGAAGGGCAGCTGATATTAGCATTATGAGCCACAATAAAGACATAGAAGGGTTATCTATAGAATCACTGCAAGAAAATGCCTTTTTTTTCAACAAGTGCTCACAATGACATAGCAGTAGTTCTTGCCTAAAATATATAGTGCAATGATAGTGAAATGTTGTTGCCAAATGTTGTTGCCAAAATTGACAATTTTGACTCCCTAACAAACGAATTTTTAGTGGGTGTTGAAGCCTTCCTATGGTAATGATGGTTGTCGCTGCGTACACTGAAACCTTTCTATTGCAACAACTTATTTCATTGCAAATTGTTAGGTGCTTTTATGGCAATTACCCAGATCATTGCAAATTTTGTAGCCCTTTTATCACAACAACATGTTATTGCGATACATAAGAATACATAATTAAAAATTAAACAAACTAACTAAAAATCTTGCAAAATTAGCAAACAAATTGAAACAAATAAGTGTCGGCTAAACATAAGAATATATATTTTATTTTTCAAAATTTATATAAGCTAGCTTTTATTGTTAGGCTATTGAATTAAAAAGAAAACCTAAAAGAGATCGACCACCTTCAATTGATTGAGTTAAGTCTTTTACTCTCCTCAGCGCAAGCACATAGGACCCGCCGCCGCCAGTCCCACAATTCATCCTCATCGCTGGCAGTGATGGTGCTCGGCGACGACAATTCCAAGCATCCACGAGTTGGTCGGCCTTGCTGGTATCCTTATTTCTATGTACTGCCCATGCTCGGCGATGTTCATGGTCATGCTTGGCCAGAATTTCACCGATTGTTTACTCTGTACATTTGTCCGTCTCCACCGGTGGTTTACTCTGCGTGGTTGTCCGTCTGTCATGCCACTGGTGGTAAACACCTTCTTCCTAACTTCTATGTTTCACTCTGCTTATGCCGATGAATCTATGCATTTCGTTCGAATTTTTTATTTCCCTAACCTCTCTTATGAACAAAATTTTGTGTCCCTAAGCTCTGGCACTGCTTCATTCATATTTGTTAATGAAATATGAATCGATATGTCCAATTTATTCTCTTCTTGTTGTTCAATTTGTTTCCTTGTGCTCTTGTGAATGAAATATGAATTGAGGTGAAGTGATTATTGCTGTTTTGGGGGTTCTCGTGTTGAATTGTTTTGTTCAATTGGAAGTTAGAGTTGATTGTTTTTTGAACTCAAGATAATCTACATTTGGAAAATTGATTTGGATTGTTTAAAATAAATCATTTTTTAGAGACTTTGATAAGTGGTTAGTCTTTCATACAAATTAAGCAAGATATGATTTGCAGGAGTTTGGAGTCACTAATTGTTGGAAATGGGCAGTGATTGTTGTTCTTGTTGCCATGGATCTTTCTTTATTTTCCTAAATCTTGATTAAACTAGTGATTAGAGTTGGGATTAGATGAGTTTTTAGTGTAAATTATTTGGTTAATGGAAGGGACTCTTCAACTCAAGTTGTAAATGAAAGTTCAAGGGGCTAATGATGCTCCTTAGTTCTGACCTCCAGTGTAGAGGTACATAATAGACTTAGTAGTGAAAACCTAGACATAAAAGAAATTACTAATATGTTGAGTCACCTATTTGGTATCTTAAATGAATGGTTTCTAAACATTTATGCGAGCTTCGTTTTGATACCTTAGGCCTAATCCTAAAAAATGAGCTAAGGTGAGTCAATTTAACCTAACTAAAATGAACCTTTTTATTATTCACATGACCAAGTTAACACAAATCAAATGATTCAACCATATAAGCATAATAAGACATCACATTCTTATTATAATCATAAATGGCATCAAGTACAAACTAGTTTATCAGTAATCAATTTGATTCTAGCTTTACTGAGAAGTGCTTCAGAAATCAAGTCTCTACAAATTTCGGAAACATGCTACACATTTTGTAATGCAAGGTTCTTTTGAGAGTTAAGTTTCAAGAAAATCTTCTCTTTCCCCTGAACTAAACTGAGCTTGCATTGCCTATGAAGACTTCTTCATCTCTAAATTCTTTTTAATACTCTAAAAATAAGGCCTTGTTGTTATAGATATCTCTCATTGGTTCAGTGTACACGATCCATGCCACAACATTGTTCATTAGATTTACTTATAACACCATAGCCATAATTGTTTCTTCTTCAACAATGTTGGCTTGTGTCTTGTTTTGCTCAGTTCGTTGTCTTTTTGATGCTCCATGGTACTTGGCAATGTTTTTTGCTTTATCACAATTGTAGCATAATCCATTTTATTTCTTCTAGTCAATTCCATACTTTCGGATTGGACATACTTGGGCTTCAAACTCCTTTTGTATGTTTGTCCCTTTTTTTGTTTCCTTCATACGTATCTGACTTATATTCAATGGCTTCAACAATATTAGAAAACTAAGAATTATGACCAACTTTTTCCTTTCGTCTCGCTATTTTGTCCTTTTACTTTGATATGTGTAATTAACTCTTTTAAGTTATAGTGCTTCTTGTGCTAGATGTTGTCACGAAAAACCATTCCAACATGGTGGAAGGTTATCTAAGAGGCAATTAGCATGCTAGATCTCACATAATTTTATATCCTTATTATCATATAACCAAATTCTCCTATTAAATGAATTTGTCATCAATCATGTAATGCCTGCACCATCTGGGAGCCACATATTTCTTAACCCCTAACATCATCAGTCGTATATTTCTCCTCAAGACAATGCTAAATTCTCATATTCAGTTACTTGAACCAATCATTTGTTTATGAAAGCAGTTTTTGTTTTTCTTGGTGACACTATTAGGCTTTACATTATATGTTATATTTACAAGTTTTAATTTTGATATCAATTGTGGTTATGTTCATATAAAAATCTATGCAAAAGCACGACACAGCCTATACTTGCTTTCCATGTCTTGCTATAGGCTATTGGTTATCTAATTGTCCTAAATGCAACAATAAAAACAGGGCCTATCTTTCTATTTCATATTTGTAGTTTAGTAATGCATGTTATAAGCTACACGATGAAATTAATAAGTTCTTGTATTGGATTTACTTGAATCATTTCCAAAGAATAATTTGGCACTATTTATATTTTCCACTTATGTTTGGAGTAAGTAATAATGAGAACATCTACAATATCAACTTCATGTGTTTCTTTTAATATTCAATTTTATTATTTTTTTTCCCATCTACACAACCTATGCATGAACATGGGCCTAAACTAGAATTATTGATGACATAGATTCCTATTAACGAATTTACTATTTTGAGTGTAGGAAATGGCTTTAAATGAAGAATAGATGAAACTAAATCGAATGAAACATGGATGGGGTTGATGCTTTTCTAAATTTTGCTTTCTGAGATGTTAGAGAGGAGGACAAAAATATAATCACTATTAGATATCCATGCAACAAATGTCTAAATGTATTATTGAAAACTAGATTAGAAGTAAGGTTTGATTTGGTTAGGTGCAGAATACATGAAAAGTACACTAGATGGTAATTCCATGGTGAAAGCGTTGACCAATTTAATGGAGATTATTCTATGAAAAATAATAAGAATGAGGGTGGTTATGACAGTGATGAAATTAACATGCTGAAAGATGCGTGTGATGTAGCTGGCATGAGTTTGGGAATAGAAAATTAGAAGGATATTGAGGAACATATACATGAACAACCAACAGGTGAAGCAGCTAAGCTTTATCATCTTTTCAAAGAATATTAAGAGCCATTGTCGTTTAACGGTGAAACAATGTCGAAGTTGTCATATATTGTGAAACTATTACACTTGAAAGTTCTCAACAATTGGAGTGACTCTTTGTTGATAGTTTACTCAAGTTACAATTCCAAGCATGGGAAGCTACACTACCTAATTCATATTATGAGCCTAAGAAGCTTATTAATGACTTGGGACCAGAATGTGTGAAAATTGATGCTTGCACCAACAATTGCATACTATATTAGCATGAATATGCACATTGGAAATAATTGTCCTACTTATGGTTTGCCTAGATGAAAAACTATTGAGAAAGGCCCATCTAGAGGTAAAGAAGCACCTTGCATTACACTATTTTCCATTAAAATCTCATATACGAAGGTTGTATATGTCTAGAAAGACAACCAGAGACATGAGATGGCATAAGGATGAAAGAGTTGAAGATAGGGTAATGAGACATCCCGCTTATTCTATTACCTAGAAGTCATTCGATGAGGAGTATTCCCAATTTACGGGAGACACTCACAATGTTAAATTTGGATTAACTTGCGATGATTTTCAACCTTTTAAGGATTCACAACATGCCATTTGGCCTATTCTTATTTCTTATAATTTGCCTCCTTGGCTATGTGTGAAGCCTCATTCTTCTCTTTTAACATTAATTAATACCTGGACCTACATCTCCTAGGAGGAATATAGACATGTATCTTCAGCCCCTCATTGAAGAACTAAATGAGCTTTGGGAGGAAGGAGACAAATATATTATGCTTATTCTGGAGAGAAATTTATGTTGCATGCAGCCATTTTATGGACTATTAGTAACTTTCCTATATATGCTGATTTATCTGGTTGGTCAACAAAAGATCAGTTTGCTTATCCTGCATGCAATAAGGAAACCAGATGCACTTCACTAAGTATAAAGGAGGTTATTTGGGACATCATTCGTTTGTTGTCACTTAATCACAAGTGGAGATCTTTTGATACTATGAAGTAGAAAGGGATGGCACGAACACCTTTGACTGAGGATGAAGTATTGACCCACTATAGCCAATTCACGCAAGATAAATTTGGTCAGTTTGCAAGTAACAAGAGAAAACAGGATGCATCTAATAGTTTATATGGATGGCATAAGAGACGCAACTTTTTTGAGTTGCCTTATTAGAGAGAATTAAAAATTCAGCATGACTTAGATGTTATGCATATTGAGAAGAATGTTTCTGAAAAAATTCTAGGCACTTTGTTGAATATTAAAGGAAAGACCAAGGATACGGTAAAGGCTTGAATTGATTTGATGAACATGGATATTAAGAAGGAGTTACACCCTACTGTGGACGGAGACAAAGTACAAATTCCTATTGCATGCTATACATTAAACTCAGATGCCAAGGCTACATTGTGTAAGATGTTTAAAGGACTAAAATCGCCGAATGGATACTTATCAAACATTTCTTGATGTGTAAAAGACAATGGGCAAAAAACTTCTTGTTTGAAAATCCATGACCATCATGTATTCATTGACCAACTCCTTCCTTTTACTATTCATGGATTGTGGCTGAAGAATTTGTGTGAGCCATTGATTGAGTTAAGTATGTTCTTTTAAAATCTTTGTGAAGAAGCATAACTTAAGAGGAACTTGATATTTTAGAAAGACAAATGCCTTATACATTATGCAAGCTTGAGATGGTCTTTCCACTTGCATTTTTTGATATCATGGTGCATTTAGTGATACACTTGGTAGCAGAAGCAAAAGTTGCATGTCTTGTACGATATTGATGGATGTACCCAATACAGAGGTTAGATACCTAAGCTTTTGGGTATTTTTTCATTCTCTTAGAGTACATTAACTAACCTAGTTTCATATACATTCATTTGCTTAGGTACTACGTACCTTGAAAAAGTACATTCGTAACTGAGTACATCCTGAAGCTAGTATTTCAGAAGCTTATCTTGCAAACGAGTGTCTAACATTCTATTCAAGATGCATGAATGATATTGACACTAAATTTAATGAAAAGGTAAGAAATGATGATGTCAATGCTCATGATAGCTCTTCCCAAAGCAAGCTAGTGCTATTTAGGCCTCTTGGACATCCTCTAGGACAAGGCGTGCCAAAAGACCTCAGTTTTGAGGAGTTGAATCAAATCCATCTATATGTCCTTCACAATTGTGATGCACTAGTCGAGTTTGTTAAGTAAGTTTATTTTTTCAAAAATTTTTTCTCAATTAACATAATATAGATTGGTTATACTAAAACTAATGCTAAAATTCTTTTGTATATAAGGAGCATAAGATGGAATTACAAAGAGAAAATCCAATAAATTTGGAGAAAAGACATACACTACAAGAAAAGGGTACAGTTACAACAACCTAATTACAACGGGGTGAAAATACTTCGATTGTTGCCTACTAATTACAACAAGAATATATGTCTATCATAATTAATTAAGAGAAGTTAGCTTATTTACAACTGGTAAAAAATCCCATCATAGTTATTGTGAGATGCCCGCTGCAAAAGGTCTAAAACTAGGCAAAGATGCATTAGGGATTGAGCCAAAAAAAATTTGTGGGAGTTTTGAGTAGGGAGACGAAACTGTAAAAATTGTGAAAATTTAAAATTAAAAAATATCAAATAATATGTAACATGCAAGCCTAGATAATTAATTAACTGCCAATTCTCTCTCCTCCTCGATTGCGACCTCCAATTCTCTCTCCTCTTCGTGACTCTTCCCCTTAAGATCCTTAGCCATGGCTTCTTCAAAATTGCGATTTCTTCAATTGTAACCATAGTGGCAGTGTACTTATATCTGGGTTTCGTCCAAATTTCATTTTCGTTCAAATCAAAGTGGAAATTTTGAATCACTGAGCAACCCTGCGAAACGGGGTAGCCCTAATTTTAGAGCACAACTTCATCTAGCCCTCTGCATCTTGTTGGTATGCTCTCCATCTCCATAATTTGTTGCTTGCATTTGTTTGTGTGATTCCATTCTTATGTTGTGTAGTTACATTTAACCTAGAATTTGAGAGCTCGAATTGGAAGTCTCTATTAGCTTCAATGGGCTCAATAATGGTAATACATAATGCTAGCTTTTATATACTGTCACCTGGGATTTACTTAATCTTCCCCTATTTTTACCTTTTTTGTTTTGTTTTAAGGTGAACTAAAACCTTTATGCGTAATTGATTGTGGTTTCTGCTAAGTCATTGAATTGGAGTTGAGCTGCTAAGAAATATAAATAGAATTGACTTGTTCAATTCATATGTTAGCCTAGATTTATTAAGGTTAAAATGATCTGATATTTTCATAGACCTCACCCAGGTCCGAGGGTAAGGCTATATTTTGCTGCAATTCTTGTTCAAGTTTTCCTAGGTCATATAAATCTTTTTTTTGTGGTGTTTTGAATTATTTGATGCCAATACTTTTCATTTCTTTGTGTGTCTAGATAGCTTAGGAGTCAT
This sequence comes from Lophocereus schottii, assembly GCA_002740545.1. Classification (NCBI taxonomy): domain Eukaryota; kingdom Viridiplantae; phylum Streptophyta; class Magnoliopsida; order Caryophyllales; family Cactaceae; genus Lophocereus; species Lophocereus schottii. The sequence continues at coordinate 14,796 of NCQV01068436.1, forward strand.
CTAAATATGAATATGAAAATTATTTTGATGACAAAAGGATATATGTGACAGCATTGAGCAGGAAGGTGGAGGCTTTATGAATCTAAAATTAGTTTATCATTGACTTGAAGTTGTTTGATACCTTTTGTTGTGTGTCAATGTCCTTTGTACTATATGTGTTAGAATTCCCGTTGGTGCTACTAAGCTTCGTCTCCAACTTAGTTGCTTTTCAGAGTCAATGATGGTAGGCTATTGCCTACTAAAGTGTTTCTACCTAAGGTTATTCTATGATGCTCGCTCCTTCTCTGCCTTTCACTGTCTTGAGAATGATCAGAGTTTTCATCTCATCTGATTTCATTCAATTTGCTATTTGTCTCCATATGCCTGCTTATGTTGGATCATGCTTGTTGGAAAGAAATGATAATCAGTGACTACTTACAGCTTGATGCTTTTCTATTTTCGTTTTCATTCTGTTCAATGTTTGATAATCTACAACACCAAGTACTTATTATATACTGAAGATTTTTCACTTATGTGAAGGCAATTAGAAGGGCAAGTTAACCTAGCATACATGAATATTCTCTACTCTATTCACCATCACCTTTTGTAGCCCCCCCAAAAAAAAAGCAGAAACAAGTTACGACATAGCTGGCAACAAGAGGTTGGGAGTCTTCAGTGTAGATGATGATGTGATTATTATAAAATTAATACATAAGCATTTAAATTGTGTCTAGCTTACTCATCATTTTTTCTACTTCTCATGGTATTTCTGCATGCATCCTCATTTATGGACTTCTAATGTGCTACATATTGGGTGTATTGATTTTATCCAATTGTTTCATTTGGATGGACTGCCCCCTCTTTTAGTGGCCATTTAGGGGGAAGCCTGGTGATTTTAGACCCAACCTAGCTTACTCCTTCCTACAGTTCTTTAGAAGTCTATAAACAAAGTGTTGAATGCTAGTTTGGACATAAGTACCTTCTGGAGTTAGCTTTGAATGGTTCCTTACTTGGTTAAATTGTAATTATTTCAGTTTTTATTTTGGGCCTCAAATATGGCGTAGTAATCATATTATAATGTCCCCCCTGTTTATGCTGTTCTTTTTCAGGGGTTGGATTTGCTAGAATTTACATTGATAATTATGAGTTTCATTTCAAGGACGTTTAATGGTGGGGTTGTTGTCAATTGATCTGGTTTAGTCATTGATCTGGGTATGGATCATTAGTGTCTATTTGAAAGTTGTTAGTTTAAGGCCACTAATTTTGAAAGTTGTTTTTGGAAAGTTCAGCTGTCTATCTCTTGTCGATATACTCTCTATCTCCATAATTCCAAGTTTTTGTTTGCAACTATGATATCGGGGCTGGAAAGTATAATGTTATTGGTGTTAATATGTCTCATGCTCTCTTTCTTAATTAATTTGTTGCTTGCATTTGTTTGTGTGATTCCATTCTTGTGTTGTGTAGTTACGTTTAACCTAGAATTTGAGAGCTCAAATTGGACGTCTCGGTTAGCTTTAATGGGTTCAATAATGGTAATACATAGGGGTCAGCAATGGATCGAGTACCCATTGGATTGAACAGTCAGCCTGCTTAAAATA
>NCQV01068452.1:0-10230 GCA_002740545.1 Lophocereus schottii
AGGTAGAAGTTATAAATAATTTCTTTTTAAACAAAAGTAAAAGTACGGGTCGTAAAAATGAAATTGTTTTCTCTTCACCTTGGCTTGATTTTAGGTCCAAATTTTAGATCCGCCCATGTCATCAATAATCCAATAATGACACTTAAATTTTCAGAGTTTTACATACTACCCCTCTTAGGAAAGTTTTGTCCTGAAAACTTCAAAACTGGCCCAAGTGCACTGGCTTAAGAGAATAAAGTTTTTATGGGGTTTTATATACTACCCATCTTGAGGAAGTTTCATTCACGAAACTTGTACACACCCGGTTGTAGAAACAAGTGAGGATATTTATCTCACATCTCCTACTCTGGTGCCCAAGTTGCTTCTGATATTTCGTGATTGGCCTAGAAAACCTTAACTAGGGGCACCGCCTTCCCGTGAAGGTGTTTTTCTCACCGATCCAAGATTTGCGCAGGCTGCTCCTCATACAACAGGTCTTCCTAGAGTTGTATAGGATCGGGCTCGATTATATGCAAGGGAGCCGAAATGTACTTCCGTAGTTGTGGCACATGAACGCATTGTATGCTCTTGGAAGTTCAGGCGGTAACTATAACCGATATGCCACTTCCCCAACTCTTTGTATAACGGGATACGACCCGATGTACCTCGGCCTAGGTTTTCCTTCTATAATAAATCTCGTGACTGCCTTGGTTGGGGAACTCGAAGGAACACCTTATCTCCTACTTGGAATTCAAGGGGCCTATGCCTTTGGTTTGTGTAGCTTTTCTGGCAGGTCTAAGCAGCTCTCATCTGTTCTTGGATCACTCGAATCTTATTAGTGGTGGCTTGGATCAATTTCGGCCCAATAGTCAGGGCTTCATTGATCTCCTGCTAACAAAGTGGGGTTCTGCACCTCCTCCATACAGCGCCTCATACGAGGCCATTCTAATACTTACGTGTTAACTGTTGTTATAGGACAGCTTGATCAGTGCCAGGTGCTCATCCCACGCTTTCTTTAAGTCCAGGCCTAGCCCCCCAGCGTATCTTCTAGTATCTGAATAGTGTGTTTAGTTTGCCCGTCTGTGGCTGTGTGAAAGGCAGTACTAAAGCATAATGACGTCCCAAATACTTCCTATAGCTTCTACCAAAAACTCGATTGGAATCTGGTGTCTTAATCTGACACTATGCAGCTGGGTACCTCGTGTAGTCGCACCATCTCGTCGAGGTATGCTCAAGCTAATTGGTCTAGGGTCCAAGTATTCGTCATGGCTATAAAATGCGTCGTTTTTATGAGTCGATCAACTATTACCCAAATCGTGTTGTTCTTCTTTGACTCAATGGCCTACTATAAAGTCCATAGACACTGAATCCTACTTCCACTCAGGGACGTCCAGCGGCTGCAGAAGTCCCGCCGGTCGTTGATGTTTGATCTTCACCTTCTGACAGGTTAGGCACTTTGCCACATAGTCAGTTACTTCTTACTTTATGTTACTCCGCCAGAATGTCCGTTTCAGGTCTTTGTATAGTTTATTTCCCCCAGGGTGCATAGAATGTGGAGTATTATGGCCCTCGTCTAGAATTTTCTTCTTAAGTGCCTCTACTGCAGGAACACACACCCAGTTATGGAACCATATGATGCCATCCTCATGGATTACGAACTCGGGTGCTTTCCCCACCAATATCTCTTCCCTGATCCGTTCTAGATGAGGGTATGTAGCCTGTGCCATTCGAATTTGCTCTATGAGTGTCGGTTGTGCTTCTAAGGCACAAAGCATAGGCTTAGCCTTCGGGATGATTACATTAAGTTTCAACTTCCCAAACTCCTCACACAAATCATTAGGGTGTGCTAGCAAGTAGTTTAGTGCTGGGTATGGTCAATGACTCAATGCATCAGCCACTACGTTAGCTTTTCCTAGATGATATTGGAAATGGACATCGTAGTCCTTTAAGAACTCCAACCACCTTGTCTACCTTAGGTTCATACCTTTTTTCGAAAAGAGGTACTTTAGGCTCTGGTGATCGGTGAAAACCTCGCAGTGACCCCCGTACAGGTAATGCCTCCACAGCTTAAGTGCAAATACAATGGCTGCTAACTCTAGGCCGTGAGTTGGGGCATTAGTGAGGCCTATGGGCATCACTATGAATTCGTAATGTCCGTACCGGATACAGAAGACAGTCTTAGGTATGTCTTGATCCTTGATTTGGAGTTGGTGGTACCCCGAACGAAAGTCTATCTCGGAAAAAGTCCTCGTGCCTATTAGCTGGTTGAAGAAGTCGTCTATTCTTGGTAAAGGGTAACAGTTCTTGACCATTATCTTGTTTAGTTCCCTATAGTCTATACACAACTTTAGGGTCCCATCGTTTTTCTTTACAAACAACACTGAGGCCCCCCATGGAGATGTACTGGGCCGAATATACCCCTTCACTAACATCTTGTCTAGCTGTGTCTTTAATTCCTTAAGTTCCACCAGTGCGATACAATAAGGTGCCTTAGAGATGGGTGTGGCTCTAGGCGTCAGGTCAATGCAGAACTCTACCTCTCTAAGGGGTGGCATACTGGGGATCTTCTTTGGGAATACATTTGGGAATTCCCTCACTACCAGAATATCTTTGAGGGAGGATTCAGTACCCTCAGTTTTTCCTATGTTACATAAGAATCCCTTGCATCCTTTGCCTAACAACTTGCGGGCTTTCAACATAAAAATTGGTTTTACTCCCGTTCTAGGTCCTTTGCCCTTATGCATCACTTTCTCCACATTAGGCCCCCTTAAGGTGATTCTTCATCTTGGACAGTCCATCTGAGCCGGATATTTGGCTAACCAATCCATCACCAGGATGATCCTAAAGTTAGTTAACTCAAACCTGTATAGGTCTGCCAAAAACTCATGTTCATGCATTCGAATAGGGCAATTCTCATACAGTTCCTCACACCTTACAGTCTTCCCATAAGGAAGAATCACAAACAGTAAGGAAAATTTACGATTAGAACTAGTCCTAATGTCTCAACCAACTGAATAGAAATGAACGAGTGCGTAGCACTTGAATTAAATAACTGGTTGAGCTAGGATAGAAAATATACCCGTTACGATGTTTGGAGCATCCTCCGCCTCCTCTTTGCACATCACATAGACTCTGGCCCCACTATTTCGAGGCAGTTGGTTGGGATGTCGTGCCTGTTGTGGTGCCCGGTTATGCTGGTTGGGGTTGGCCGCCTGCCCACCCCTGTTCTGGTGATGCTGCTGGGGCCAGTATCCCTATCTCTATCCTTGTCCCCCATTACCTTGACTGGCAGGAGGTGAGGATTATGAGCAGTCCTGAATTTGGTATTGAGGGCTTCCGCAGCAGAAGCACCTCTTGGCTTAACGACACTCCTGGGCATAGTGCCCCAACTTCCCGTAAGTGTTGCAGGCCACCTTAGGCCACGCGTTGGAGTGTTGGCCTCCATGAGTGTTGTTGTTTGAGTACTGATTCCTAGGAGGCCTCTAGTACTGCTCCTATGGTTGGAAGTTTCCTCGGTTATCCCTCTTCCGCTTAATTCCCTGCTACTCATTGAAGTAATTACTCATCTCTTTCATTGCCCTTTCTACGTTGACCACAGTATCATACAGGTCCACATAGGAGGTGTACTGGCACACCGACATCCTTTCCTTAATGATAAGATTGAGTTTGACCTCGAACTGGTTCAGCTTAAGCCTCTTGTCAGCTACGAGGGCCGGGGCGAAACGAGAGAGCTCCATAAACTTTGAGGCATACTCCAGTACGCTCATGCTCTCTTGCTGTAACTACATGAACTCATTCTCTTTGGCTTTCTGGTTAGAGACGAGATAGAAATGATCCTTGATCGATTCCTTGAACTTACTCCAGTTGAAATTAGGCTCGTGCTGCCTTTCCCTCACTGTGGTCCACCATAGGTCGACCTTATCCTTCAGGTAGAACACTGCAAAGCCTACCTTCCACTCCTCGGGGCATTGGAGTGCATCGAATAACTTTTCCATGCCCCTAATCCAGTCCTCAAAGGTTTTGGGATTGGGAGTCGTATCGTAGGTGGGTAGGTTGTGGCTCGTAAACCACTTCAATATATTGGAGTTATCCTCCTCGGCCTTCCTCTCCCTAACCTCCATCAGCTTCTGTAGTTGTTCATATGACGTTGTAACTTCTCTCTTTGCTTTTGTAATAGCTCTAGCAATAGGAGGTTGTTAAGGTATCCTCCAGTAGGTGAGTTGGTTTCATCCACCTGACTGTGAGACCCATTCCAATTCCTGGGGCGTAGGGCTTCTAGTCGTTCCCTGAAGCTCGACATAGGAACTTCCGGGTTCACAGGGACTCTTATAATGGGGTGAGGTCTGGTTTGAGATTCGTCATTGTTTCCCGCCGTCCTGTTCGGGAAGTAAGTTGGGTTTAGTTCCTCTGCTAATAGTTCATATCCTACGTACTACTAGAGTTCAATAACACATGATATGCTAGTGCATCATGCAACATTTTACGAGTTTTCAATCACATCAAATTGCCACATTCATGTGGTCCAACCACAGCATCACATGCTCATGCATTACACATTATATAGGCATCATGTTCACGTGATTCATATACTTCACAAATAGCGAACATTGGTACTCAGATAACTCAAATGATTTCATTGCATAGAATTGAAAATCATAGGTGTTGCATACTAGTACTTTTCATTACGTCACAATTTATAACTTTATTAGCCCACAGTGGCTTAACAACTTAACAGAAAGATAACTAACAGCATTGTCTTAGAAAGCAAACTTTTAATCACTACGAGCTTCTACTGGTCAGGGGCGTTTAGTGGACAGGTAACTCTACACATTTGACCACATCTGCCACGCTTCCAATGGGTCACCCCAGTCTCAGGCTCATCCCTCTTCCTCGCAGGATCTATCTCCTCATCACTCGAGACCTCAGGTCCCCTCATCTGGTTAACCTCTACAGTGAACTCTATCCTTTCCTCTTTCTGATCTCCCTCAGGGTTCTCCCTCTTAAGAGCCTCTATCTTGCTCTCGCTAAAGTTCCTTTCAAGGTCTTCACTTGCCATAAGTTTCCCTTTACTCACGTCAGGATCCTCCTTGGGGTCCTCCTCTTCCATCGGTTCCTCCTCACTAGGATCCTCCTTAGGGTTCTTCTCTTCCATCGATTTGTCCTCGCTAGGATCCTCCTCGGGGTCCTCTTCCTCTACTGGACCTACCTCAGTAGAAGCATCTCCCTCATCCTTAGAGTCTCCCTCTTCATCAGTGACCTTGTCTCCTGGGGATGGGGCATCTTCCTCACTAGCTGTGGGTATATACTTCTGGTCGTGGGGGCCCTCCAGTCTCAGGTAGTTTATCAGGTCAACCACGCTCATTCCCATAGGCTCCCAGTCACACCATCAACACTTCCCCCATGAGCAATGATCACGAGCCTGGGGGTGTAGCTTGTTAACTCTATAGTGCCACTCAGGGTCTCCCTTTAGGGTCAGCAGCAGAAAGAAGACCCAGTTGTCCTCAATCCTCAAGCAGTTATTGGGCACATCTTCTAGATACCTAGCTAATGCCCGCCTCACATGTCGAATATGATCCCACACAATCTGACCCGGTCTCTTAGCTAGCTGTTTGTGCAAGCAAGGACCTCCTACACAACCACAATACTGGGTACCGTCTATTCCTATACAGAAGTCACTTGCATATAAGATAAGCATTCGCACAATAACACATTTATGTCATATTACATGCACATGTTTGCACCCTTGCCCATCACTACACTCACTCTCTGCATAGTCTTTAGGTCTACCGATTTTATTTCTTAGTTTCTTACCGCCTTTTAAGCGAGCCTTTAGGTCAGTCAACCTCAGCTCTGATACCACTTTTTAACACCCTGAATTTCTATTATCTTCTTTGTTACTAATTATTAACATATGTGGCAGCAGGGGAACCTAACTGGGGTATTACTGCTGTATTTCCTCATTGGAAATCCAGGCTGTATGCTAAATCATCATTAATGCAAAAGTTCGCAGTAATACTTTAACTTGAAAAGGGTTTCAACTACTGTTAATAACTACTGAACTGAAACAATGTTTAATACAAATATCTTCCCTAAAATAACTAATGATGCATCTTCCACTTAAGCATCGGGGCCTCACTCTATTTTTGGTCCCTCAATCCCATACGCAATTAGCTCACCTGAAACCAAAACATTTTTGCAAAAATGAGATAAACTCAATAACAATCATTCCTAACAGTCAAACTACGCATACAAATTCATTTTTTTTAAAAAATATTTTAGGGATAGGGGACATAATTAGACCACCCTTATTCGTTTTCAATCAATGTAACTGTCCACACTCCCATGTTCTTAGTGATGCACACATAGATTCTAAGTTCTAAATATAACACTCAGGTTTTAAGGAGGAGTGACCCCACTGGGTCTCATTCCGTACACTTGGGTTCAACGCAGCCATTTAACTTAATCATGGCCTATTGTCGACTTAGACAGTTACCGCTTAACCATTCCTTGGCCTTCCATCATCATGGATGGTTACCGCTAACCTGGCCCACATCCCAACAAGGCAAGTGGCCGCTGACATGCATGCACTTTTACCCGAGGAAGGCTACTGGCCTTAAGTGAACATACCAAACTCACAGTCTCACCCATATTCATGTGCAATTAGTTCTCTTGAAAATAAAACATTTTGCAAAAAATGAGATAAACTCAATAACAATCATCCCTAAAAGTCAAACTGCGCACATAAATTTATTTTTTTTAAGAACATTTTAGGGATAGGGGAGACAACTAGGCCAACCTTATTCGTTTTCAATCAATGTAACTGTCCACACTTACAAGTTCCTAGTGATGCACACATACATTCTAAGTTCTAAATATAACATTCAGGTTTTAAGGGTGAGCGACTCCACTAGGTCTCACGCCCTGTGCTTGGGTTCAAAGCAGCCGCTTAACTTAATCATGGCCTACTATCGACTCGGACGGTTATCGCTTAACCATTTCCTGGCCTATGATCATCATAGATGGTTACCGCTAACCTGGCCCATATTCCAACAGGGCACGTAGCCACTCACATGCATGCACTTTTACCCGGGAAAGGCTATTGGCCTTCAATCAACATACCAAACTCATAGTCTCACCTATACTCATGCGCAATTAGTTTACTTGAAAATAAAACATTTAAAAAATGAGAAAAACTCAATAATAATCATCCCTAACAGTCAAACTACGCACACAAATTCAATTTTTTAAAAATAATTTCAGGGATAGGGGACGCAACTAGACCACGCTTATTCGTTTTCAATCAATATAACTGCACACACTTATGTGTTCTCAGTGATGCACACATATATTCTAAGTTCTAAATATAACATTCAGGTTTTAAGGTGAGCAATCCCACCGGGTCTTATGCCCTGCTTTTAGGTTCAACGCGGTCGCTTAACTTGATCATGGCCTACCATCGACTCAAACGGTTACCGCTTAACCATTTCCTGGCCTACGATCAGCATGGATGGTTACCACTAACCTAGCCCATGTTCCAACAGGACACGTAGGCGCTCACATGCATGCACGTTTACCCGGGGAAGGCTACCGGCCTCCAGTTAACATACCAAACTCATAGTCTCACCCATATTCAGCCCTTACTTTTACTATCATGCTTATCCAATTTAAAGGTTAAATTAATATGCATAGCTTCATTCGGATTCAACCCGATTCCCAAGGCATTACCAAAGCACAAACTTTCATTTTCAACATAATAAATCCAACCCCCAAGTCTATTGACATAGCAAAACCATGCAACCCAACAATGTAGCGGTGTTCAACTGATACATGCCATAAATTCATAATAACTAGCATTTAAGCCAACCCTTACCATGTTCAACACAAATGACTCTTCAAGCAACTTTGGGGAAGGTTTAGGGCAGATTGTGACCTGAAATCTGCACAAATTACGGACTCGGTTACTAGTTTGGCCCACTGCTCCACAGTTGGACCAAAACATCGCTCATACTCAGACTAAAACCTCATGGATGGTGGCCTTGGGACGGCCGGTGGCGTCGGCTGCAGGTGGCTGCTCACGGGAGGGAGGGGAAAATAAGGAGTGAGGGTGAAATTTATTTGCTTGAGGGCCAAGAGTCTTTTAAATACTAGAGTTTGACTCACTTCTGTCGTTCTTGAATTTTTTTGGGTATAGAACATTCAAGAAAAATAATGTCTCTTTTGCTTAGATCGTTTGACTCACTTCCCAACTACACCGCTAGATTTTCTAAAATTATTCCCTATGAGCTTAAGCATTCTTGAATTGTCAATCACAATATGATTATAAATAAAAATAAGTCTAAATATAAAATTTTTTTTGGGGGTTTCACATGCCCTGACATTCTTAACTCTGATGGAGATCCCTCAAGGAACTCTAATTTGGTGGTCTAGGGTAGTTAAGGTAATCTAATTCAGTCATCAGAAGTCTAAGGAACAACCCACATTTTGCTAAGGTTAAAAACAAATTGTCCTGGGTTAATTCCAGCTTTCTACCTAGTTTTGTGTCCTTTATTACTTCAACTTCCATAAGATTTAATTCCCATATTTTCCTATGAGTTTGAAGTCCCAAAATTTAGCTTTCTAATAAAATAAATTTTAAGTCATTTCATTTACCCATCCAAATCACCCTTCAAATCCAAACTATCAAAACTACCTGGTTGAGCCAGAATTTACCCGATTTTGTGTTCTTGATTACTTAGGATTGCATGAGCTTTAAGTGCCAATTGTTTACATATCTTGGTTTCCCAAGATGTTATCTACCTATTCCAATTGAGAAAGTCAAGTTAAATCAAGTGCAAGCTAGAGAACTAGGTCATTTTTGCAAACTATGCTGGCTAGAGCCCGATTCTGACTGGTCCGAGATTTCTGAGGTTTTGGGCCACAAAATGAAGTCATAATTTTGTATTTACAATTGGCTAGTTAGGAGACATCCTAAGCTTTCCATTCATGTAAGGAAATCTAAATCAGGACTACTTTTTCCTTGGGATATGTGGCAAGCAAAAATAGCCTTCATTTTGCTATATTCTGCCCGGTTGCACCTAATTGGTGCATTTGGTGGTTAATGTCTTTCTAGCCATCCAACCTTGACCTAGCAGCATGATTAGGTAGTTGAAGGAGGCTTGGACGCAATCATGGGTTAGCCAGATGAAGAATCAATGAACAACAAGGAAGGAAAGATAGAAATATTCTCATTGGCTAGCCGTAAGCAAAAAGCAACTAACTACTTTTCTCCTTTTCTCCCGCATGAAGACAACTGCTTATTTGATTAATTACTTGATTAGCAATGAGTTTAGGCTTAATTCTAAAGGTTAACTAGACTCAAGGGTTGTAATTTGAATGATTAAGCAAGCTTGTATTTTTCTGATTTAGGAGATTAAGCTAAGCTTGGTTCTTAAGCTAGTTTAGAAGGTTTCCTAATCTTGAAGAAACCTCACCCCCTTTACTTGACCAACTTGTATACTTGTATGTAAGGCCTTAGACAGTCACTTTTGTAATCAGCTTGTTTATTATCTTGAATGAAATTACGTTGAGCTTTGCTCCTTGTGAAAGCCAAACACTTAACTTGCTTATCCTTATTTAGACCGAATAAGGTGGTGTTCAAGTGAGTGTTAATCCTTTATTTGGTGTTATTTCTGTATCCTTATCAAGATGAAGGGTCCTAAACTAGTGCTAAGTGGTGATTTCTATATCTAAGAGTTGGTTTAGTTTGAATCTATCCTTGTATTTGCTTTCGGATTTCATCTTGTACTTTAGTATCCACTTAGTTTGTTTTCACCTTAAATACATTCTAAGTTGAACAAGGTTCAAACTATGAGCACATACACCCCTAACCTTGATGTTGGTGGTGATTTCTGTATCCAAGAATCAAGATTAGTTCTTTCCTAAACCATCATTTCAATTTGGATTCCATTAACCTCAAAGCCGAGTTCTTATTAGTCTTGGTTTTCTCTTGCATTCCTTTGAGTGTGAGTTGAGTTCAGTGAGGTTTCCATCAACTTTGGTATCAAAGCTGAGCTTTTCCTTCTCCTTGAAACCACCCCCCATGTTCCAAAAATAGCCCGAACACATCCCATAAACACAACCCCCAAATTAGATTCAAACCCACCTAGTTTTCACTATGACTTCTAATATGAGTTTGGAAGAAACATTTGAAGCTGTAATAAGAACAATCAAGCTATTTTTGCTTCTAACCAGTAGCTCCAAGAGTCTAATCAA
>NCQV01068453.1:0-12460 GCA_002740545.1 Lophocereus schottii
TTAGGCTAAATAATTTAGTTTATTTTGAAAGAAAGAATTAAATTATGCATGATTGTCATCCTTTGATTAATCCAAATTAGAATAAAACACATACACAATTTGTTGGATCTAATTAGTTGTTAGTGAGATAAATTCATCGACAATTTTCATTGATAGAACTTTAAATTGATGATTAGTATTCATCTAGCAATAGATTAGTTTAGAAAATATGCCAACTCAACACTTAATTTGCTTAGCATTTTAGAATGATAAAACTCAATATATTGCATTGCTCTCTCTGGGAACGATATTTAATCTAAACTATAACACCCATGCCCTTGTTGTGTGTTAAGTTTTCGATGTTGTTACTGGGGACCAACTTCTCAAATATTGAGTTAGTCCTTTATAGATTGACTAAGCTTTTTCTTTTTCTTTGTTATTTGTTATTTGCTTTGATAGTGGTTATGGTGGTGCTTGTAGGATTTCCCCGTTTTTATGTAAAGTCCCTTCCCTTTCAAATTCAATCCACATATAGAGAGGACTTTTCATTCAAGGCAAAAGAAACTATGGTTAGAGGAGCAAAAGCTGAAGGCTCGAGACACCCCTCCAAAAATGGTAGGAGGTGGAGGAGATTAATGAAGGACGCTTTGGGATTTCATGGCCTCGGCTGTTCATGACATCACTTCAAGCATTACAAGGCCAACTATGGAAGCTTATAATTTTGAGCTTAAACAAGCTCTCTTATCCATGGTACAACAAGCTCAATTTGGAGGCACCCGGATGGAGAATCTGAATCTCCACCTCTTAGTCTATTCAGAGGTGTGTTACACTTTGAAGCTCAACGGAGTTTCAACCAATGCCATACAACTTCCATTGTTGCTTTTTTCATTGAGGGACAAGATGCAAGCATGGCTCCATGTATTGCCTCTGAGGTCGATAACTTGGGATGATCTCACCAAAGCTTTCCTTAGCAAGTTCTTTCCTCTTACCGAGATGACAAGTCTAAGAAATCAAATCACAAATTTTGCCTAATGGGAGGATGAGGCACTCTATGAAGCTTGGGAGTGGTTTAAGGATTTGCTGTGATTATACCCACATCATAGGCTCCAAAGCTGGATGATAGTTCAAACCTTTTACAATGGAGTCACTTAACTGGTGCAGTCCACCATAGATGTGGCAGGGGTGGTACTTTTATGAATAAGACATATGCTCAGGCCTATAACTTGATTGAGGAGATGACACTCAATAATTACTAATGGTCAAGTGAGAAAAGCTAACCCAAAAAAGTTGGGGGTAAGTTGAAACTTGATCTGTTACTTTATTTTCCACTAAAGTAGATGCCATGTATCAAAGGTTGATCGATTGAATGTGAATTTTACTAGTTTAAATGCCCCTTCCCTTCATGTGAAATTTATGACTCTGTTGACCATTTGACTGTGAATTTCTAGGTTGGGAGTCCATTTGCCTATGATGCTAGTGACTAATTCAATTATGTCAACAACTTTAACCCTAGACCAACCAATGACCCTTTTTCCAATGCTTATAATCTAGGTTAGAGGAATTAGCCCAATTTCTTATAGGTCTAATACTCTTCCTGTGCCTCGATCGAATGCTAGACCATCACCTGGATTTGATAGACCACTTACCCCTTACAAGCCCTCTAATTTAGAAACCATAATGGAGAGCATGCTTTGGTGCAACAAACGCAAGATGAATATATCAAGCAATTAGCCTCTAAGGTTGATGTGCTTAGAACTCATAATAAAATGTTGATAGCCTGTGTTACCCAACAAGTTTGCTCTTTATCTACACCTATACGTAGACTCCCAAGTAAGCCCGAGCATAATCCTTGAGAGCAATGTAATTGTGTTATCTTGGGAAGTGGATTAGAAAATTCTGAGGGTGCTAGGCTTGACAAGAGTGGTGAGGAGAACAATGTTGTGAGTGATAGGAAAGTTAATGAGTATTAAACTAAAGCTTTAGGATAAGAGTATCGTGCTGTGGTTCATAATAAGCTTCCTACAAAGTTTAAGGACCCCGATAGTTTCTCCATTCTTTGCTTGGCCCAAGATACACAAAATGAGTGCATGATCAATCTCACTCAATATTTATTATTGCTCTTTACACAATTACTCAAAGTGCTTTCAAAAATCACCAAACTCAAAATACACAACCAAAAATTCATGAAATCTTAAAGAAAATTCAAAAATAATATGGATAATGTACAGTAAAATTTTCAGAATTTTCCTCCAAGTATACGCTGTATAGAAATTACAATAACAGCCCAATTGAACTAAAGCAGGTCACTTCACTTCAAAACTTTATAACTTTCACCTTGACCTGAAATGGAGACCTAAAACCCCAATATGAAAAGATTAAGAAGTTTTGAAAAACTTTCATTTATAAACAAAATATGATTCCTACAGTAGGGTTCCCAAAATGGGGCTAAAATACAATTGTGTTATTTTTTGGTCCATTCTATACAGTTTTGGTACAACAACCATAACTTTTCTCACAGACCTTGAATTAAGGCAATTCAAAATCCATTTGAAAGCTAACACACTGAAATATCTACCCACCAACAATCATAATTTTGCCGTAGGCCAATCATTGCCAATTTAATCCTGAAGTTTGCCATGTGTTCCTAAAATTTCCAGCCTTCACTATTTTAGTTTTCTATTTCTTCTACACATCAATCCTCACTTGAAATCATTCCAAATCACCACAATCAGATATAAAAAGATCATTTAAGGCCTCATATACATAACCCTTATCAAAATCACAATAAATGAAACAGGCAAGCTTGGATTCAACTTTCATGATTCAACTCATTTGATCACACTTCCAATTCATCACCCATGGCCTTAGAGATCACTAAACTCAATAAAAATTGCATAATAAAACTTAATTTGATCATATAAATAATAATCATAACTAGAATAACCCCAAAATAAAAAATAAATCAAGATCAAGTCAAGGCTTACCTCACTTCAAGCTTGCAAGAGAGAGGTATAGGTGGTGTTTGGTATGTGTGGGGAAGGCTAGTGGCGCTTTGTAGTGGGGCTAGTGGTGCTTGGTGGTGGGGCTGATGGCCGACGGCAGCCTAATCAGTGGCGGCAGCAGCAGTAAAAACACAGCAAGGGGAGTTGGCCATGCGTAAGGAGGGAGAGTGGAAGAGGAGAAATTGGTGTTTGTCTTATCTAGATATTTTTCTTTAGCCTTATTTTGTTAATTGGTTGATTTAAAAACATACATAAGATTGCTTTTTGCTAAGTATAATTTAGGTACAAATCATGATAATTAGTGATAAATAAACACAAGTAACTTGGCCTTGTATGATTGCGCCTAAATCATGGGTTTTGGGCTAGATTTTGGCCCTAAAATAAGTGAAGATTGCATTAAAGATTTTATAAGGCTCGGGATTAAAGTTTTCCAATGTTAAGGAAAACAATTAAATCATGCTAACCGAGGGCTACTATCGACTCACCCGATTTAAATGATAAATAAAACTTGATTTGTAAAGTGGGTCTCAAAATAAAATATATCCCAACTGGGATGATTAAATACGATAGTTGAGTGCGCAAAATTTAGAAAACATAATGGAATTCATTATTAGATAAATTGGGGTGAAATCGAATCATTAGACATGATTTGTTAATTAAATAACCTTAAATGATAAAAAGAATTACATGAGTTAAACAAATAAACATGATTAATTAAGTAAATAAACCTGATTTAAATAAGTAAACATGGTTCCTTTGAGGTTTAGAGTGAAGTTAACTTAGTTGAATGTCTTCATACTATCTTCACTTGTTATATTAAGTTTTCATGAATAAAAAGTCCTTACATATCAAATTGTTTTCTTGTATGAACACCGAGTGTCCATTGCTATGTTGGTATTGCTTAAGGGTAAGTTTGAAAATCAGTGTTCATTTTTAAAACGGGTTTCATATGGTTATCTATGCCAACTCATTAGCCCCTCTTTTATCCGATTTGCCCTTGGCGCCTTTATAGAGCGAGTAGACGCCTAAAGAGCAGTGGTGAGGAAGAGGCTCGATACCATAAATATAGTTTCCCATTTGGAAGTTATGTTTAATTATAAGTAATGTTTTTGATTCAACTGTTGAGTTTGTGTGAAAAATGTCATGTGTGCGAACCTCATATTTACTGTGCCTAGAACATAGAATTTCAAGGATGAAATTCTTTTTTTTGGGGGGGGGTGGAAGGCGATGTAATAATCGAGGTTTCTAATTCAAGTCATTGATTTCGATTAATAATTTATATGCAGTGAATTTATATATTTTCTCGACTTATTGCGGGATTTATTAAAATTATCGAGTTAGCGGTAAGTCAATAAAATTGAATTAGGTGATGTTTGTTTGGAATCAATTGCACTAGCACATTTGGGCAAATGTATTTATGGAATTAGTGAATTGACCTAGAAAACAAAAAAAAAAAGAAAGCATAACAAAAGAAAAACAGAGCTTGAGGCCTCTGGCCGTTGCGAAAATGAGAATTAGCGAAAAGGGTTGTTACTCCTTCCCATCGAACTCTACTAGCACAAAGAGAGAGAGAGATGGAGGGAGGAGGGGCTGGCAGTGTGGTGGTGAGATACCAGTCACAACTGCTGCCTAGTTTACATGGCCACTATGACACCAAGGCGAAGAAAGGGGGAGAGCGGTAGTGAGGATGAGGGAGCCAAAGGAGAGGAACAACGGCGGTGACCTACCTGGTTATGGTTGACACTCAAGAGCGCCAAACCACCCCCGACACACTACCCTACTCCACCGATCTGGAGGGAGGAAGAGAAGAGGGGCAGAGAGCAAGAAAGAGAACGTGAGCAGAGGGCAGATAAGGTACACTGAGAACCAAGCAAGAATGAGGCGACTCGAACTTAACCAAAATCGCTCTCTAAGGGCTTGTTCTTTTTGTAGGTAAATTAGGGGGGTAAAAGGGTGAAGTAGGTTGAGATAGGTTAAAGTAGGTTGAAGTGGCTTGAACGATGTTGAAGTGGGTTAAAGTAGGTTAAAGTGGGCTGAATTTTTTTATGTGATAAATTGAACTTGGTTAATATCGTGAAAGTAGGTTGAAGTGGGTTAAAGTAGGTTAAAATAGGTTGAAGTGGGTTGAGGTGGGTTGAAGTAGGTTGAGATTGGTATTTTAGAATTGACCCATAAAAAGAATGGGGCCTAAGCCCATCAATCGGGCCGTTTAGGTTGGAATAAGGTCGGTGCTACTTAATTCCATAAATTACTAGTAATTGACAAATGTTTTCGAATTTTTCATGAAATTTGATTTGGTAACTAGATTGGAGTTGTGATGAACTAAGAGCTTGTGGGAGTAGGTGGATAATTTTAGTTGATATCGAAATGATTTTCCCTAGGTTCTAGAAAAGAAAGGTAGAAGTCGTTTCACATACATTGAGTCAGAAACTCCTTTTTGCATTGGGAAAAGGTGTTACGTGTATATACATATAGATTCTCAAGTTGAATAATATAATGTCATGTATTCTTAAGTTCTTGAGCATATGTAATGTAATTGCTACAGCTCATGTAATGTACATTGACTAGAAGTCGCTCTAAAGTTCATGTGGGCCAACCATCTAAATAGTCAATCCCTTAGTTGGTTAAAGTTAAACTTTCATGTGGGGATGTAAACCAAAGTCCTCCGAATATGTGATACATTGAGCTGTATATTTATTTTTTTTCTTTTACGTAGCCTTATGGATTACGTACTCTACTCCTAGCGTGTAACTCATAGAGTTGTGTTCTCCGATATGTAGCTGTCAAGTTTATGGAATTTTTATGTTTATGGTTATAGGTACCTAAGGTAAGGCTTTAGGCCAACGTAGTGGCCATTTTTAGCAAGAACTATGTCTGTTTTGCTCCCAAATTTAAGAAATCGCTAAAACTTCTAACCCTAGGTAGCAGAGGTGTTACAAATGGTCTTTGGGCTAGGTCATGGCTTGAATCTTACATTTCATGTAGCCGCCTAGGGAGTTCTGGACTAACGATAGGGCATACGATGTACCTTTGCACGTTAGTGTGTTTCTGATGTGTTAACTAATCTAATGGATCAATTGATATGTGATTACAGTAAAAGATGGACTAAAAAAGTGAGTTGTTTATTGGAATCAAAGCTAAATGACTTGTATTGTCATGAGTTAGAGCATTGCATAGGCTCCACTAGTAATTGTCTTCGAGCATGTACCATTAACAATTTAGTTAAAGGTTCACTTAGTTTTAAACTCAATAACTCCAAGCTTGTTCTTTGCCCTTAAGTATGGTTTGCTCCTTGGGTCTTATAATGGACTGAGAAAACATACCCAAAGGATGGTAGAGAGAGGGTTAGAAGTAGCTAAACTATTTCCCATGTTTTTAAAAATCTAGAGATTTTGAAGAGTTAAAGCCTTTCTAATTAGTGGGCTAGGGTTTTGCTCTCGTATTAAAGACTAACATCCATTTTATGGTAGCGTATGTGTTTGGATTTATGGGTATGAGTCATTATATGTGATTGGATGTTGTTTGTGAGTGTATATGTGCCAATATGTGTGGATCACTAGATTGCTCACAATAAACTACTAGTCAAGTGATTAACTATTACTTTTCATGACTGAAAATCCTATAGATGGTACCTCTTTTATTCAAATTCTAAATTTCTTACGGAAAATAATGAGATTTTCATGTGCGTGCATGCAAAATTGGGTGATAAATAGAGTCTTGCTGATTGTTGCGTAAGTATCATTCCGAGCATCCCACATGCTTGCTGCTGTTTCTTTTATGTGGCCATGATATGTGCTTGTTTACATGGAATAGATTCCTCACTTCCCATCATGCAACTACCATTACTATCGAGTGAATCATACGCTATGCGATCTGTCATGTGGGCTATCGTACTTGTCGAGGGATTGGTAACACTATAGTTATATCAAACCCCGATACACATGTAAAGGGTAAGGAAAAGAGAATCTAGCTAGCTTTGCAATTGAAATTGTTATGAAGTGGATGTCTTCTACTAGGGTAAATGACCTATGCTGTAAGATTTCCACAAACACTTGTGGGACAAGTGTGTCTCATGGAACTCCGACGCATACCCATAAGGCCATTAATGTTGTTGACCTTATCCGAAATAAATCCTAACTTATTGGTGTCTAGCTTCTGATAATTTTGGACAAGTCTCAAGGCACACCTTTGATCATGGGTTGCAAGTGGGGGTCCCAGTCCCCACTCTCGTATATTCACCTAGATGTCCTCTTGTGTGGTAGTATTTTGTGAGTCGGAGTGTTTTAAAGCATAAGCATAACATTATATGCAATGTAAATGTCATAAGAGCTTGCGCAGCCACTTAGATATGTTATGACAGTCATTAATGTGTTTTGTGAATGAATTGTTTAGTAAATACACTGGTTAGTGTTTGTTTAGCTTGAGTTGGTTAGCCATGTGGTTGAATCAGATGAATGATCTAGCCTACGTGGTTTGTTATATGATATGACGCTGGGCCGTTATTTACATTACAGGACTTTTATTATTCATGGGTTATAGTTCGAATGGTCATATGCATATATATTTAATGCATGATTAGTGGCTGTAAGAGGCTACACTTGCATGTGTTCACCTTTGTATATTCATGTTTTAAGGAGGGAAGCACGCTATTATATCCAAGGTCATAGTTGAGTTCTTAGCTCTAAACTTATTAGGGAGTACATAAAATATCTATTAGCATGTAGAAATAGTCGACCTAAGTGCCACTGCATTGCATTATAAGTTATCTTGTACCATGCATTACGTGATAAGCTTCAGGGGAAATGCTTTGAAGTTGTACTTTTGATAGTTGACCTACTCACCGTCATTGGTGTCATTTATTATCGTTTATCGTGCTATCATTTTTCCTCTTAGTATTTTGCGATCTTAGAAATTTACACATGCTTACCTATATACTTTATGTGACACAATGATATGCTACAGATGTTGGTGTCATACTGAAGTCTTTACCGTACCCCTTGATTCATTAAATAAAAATTTAGTTGATAATGTGATTGAGATACATGATCTAGTGTGGCTTAGTCGAATAGGGTTATGTACATGTGCTAATCTAGTGATGGTGTAACAGACCTGGAGGCATGCCTCTGAGTATGTCAGTTCACTTGCATGTTCCCATGCTGCTTGTCTATACTCCACAACTCATTTGCATAAGCAATTGTTTTGAACGCCATGCCTGTAATGTAAGTACTCAAAATCTTTCCATCCCCCATATAAGCTACAAGCCCTGGAGGTAATCCCCTCGCCAAAACAACATGTGCACGAGAGATACACCGAACCCCCGCTACCCATCATCCTGCGTTCTGATCACACCACTTTTCTTCCAAGTCGTTTTGTTTTTTATTCATTAGCGGTTCATAGTATTATTTTCAGTAGATTACATGTCATATTCTTGTAACATTGGTTGACACTATTGCAATCCTTGATCATCAAGATGCTGAGTTGTCTTATGTGATGTCCTATTAGTTTTGGGTGACATTGTGGTTTGTTGTTGTTACCCGTGCATTAATTCATAATGGCATGTGATGTCCTAACTACTCTATTGTGATTTGGAGGTCTTCAATTAATTAACTTGATTCTAAAATGATTTGGTTTCTTTGAGCTTTAGAGTGAAATTGGCCTAGTTGAATGTCTTCATACTATTGTGACTTGTTAGATTTAAGTTTTCATGAATGAAAATCCCCCACATATCATATCTTGTTGTTGTATAAATATAGAGTGTCCATTGCTATGCTGGTATTACTTAAGTATAAGTTTGAAAGTTAGTCTTCGTTTCTAAAATGGGTTTGATATGGTTATCTATACTAACTAATTTGCCCCTCTTCTATGTGATTTACCCTTGGCATCTTCACTAAGTCACTAGACGCCAAAAGAGGACTAGGGAGGAGGAGGCCGGATGACACAAATATATTTTCCAATTTGGAAGTTATATTTAATTGTAACTAAAGTTAATGATTCTACCGTTGAGTTGGAGTGATTTATGTCATGTGTGTGAACCTCATGTTTTACTGTGCTTGGAATATGGAATTTTAAGGATGAAACTCTTTTGGGGGGGTGATAGTCGGAGTTTTTAATTCGAGTTGTTGATTTTGATTAATAATTTATGTGTAGTGAATTTATAAATTTTCTTGACTTATTGTGTGATTTCTTAAAATTAACGAGTTAGTGTTAAGTTAACAAGATTGAATTGGGCGATTTTTGCTCAAACTCAAGTGGGCCAGCACATTTCGGCCAAGTTTATTTTTGGAATTAGTGAATAGATCCAGAAAACCAAAAACAAGAAATAAAAACAAAAGAAGAACAGAGCTGGAGGCCCCGCTTCCTCACGAAAATGAGAAGCAGCAAACATGGGGGTTACAGCTTCTCATTGAACTCTACCAGCATGGAGAGAGATAGATGGAGGGCGAAGGGGGTGGTAGTGTGGTGGCGGGGTGTCGGTTATGGCTAGAGACGGCGGCAACCTACCTAGCGATGGTCGACTTACAAGAACCCCAAAGCACTACTAGCGCGCTACCTCCATTCCATCGATCTGGAGAGAGGAAGAGAAGACAGGCAGAGAGCAAGAATGAGAACACAAGCAGAGGGCATAGAAGGCGCACTGAGAACCAAGGAAGAAGGAGGAGCCTCGAACTCAACTAAAATCACCCACTAAGACCATTAGTCGGGCCCTTTAGCTTGGAACAAGGTAGGTGCTACTTGATTTCTTAAATTACTATTAATTTATAAATGTTTTTGAATGATTTATGAAATTTGATTTGGTAACTAGGTTAGAGTTGTGATGAACTAAGAACTTATGGAGAGTAGATGGATAGTTTGGGTTGATATCAAAATGATTTTCCCTAACTTTTAGAAAATATAGGCCAAAGTTGGTTCACATACATCAAATCAAAAAGTCCTTTTTGCGTTTGGAAAAGGTGGTACATGTATATACACATAGATTCTCAAGTTGAATAATGTAATGTCATGTATTCTTAATTTCTTGAGCATATATAAGTCAATTGCCAAAGCTCATGCAATGTATATTGATTAGAAGTCACTCCAGAAGTCGTGTGGCCCAACCATCAAATAGTCAGTCCCTTAATTAGTTAAAGTTGAGTTTTGTGTTGGGATGTGAATCCCAGTACTCCGGATATGTGATTTGTTAAGCTGTATCTTTATTTCTTTCTTTAACTTCGCCGTATGGCTTACATACTACGGGTATGTGACCCATAG
This sequence comes from Lophocereus schottii, assembly GCA_002740545.1. Classification (NCBI taxonomy): domain Eukaryota; kingdom Viridiplantae; phylum Streptophyta; class Magnoliopsida; order Caryophyllales; family Cactaceae; genus Lophocereus; species Lophocereus schottii. The sequence continues at coordinate 10,230 of NCQV01068453.1, forward strand.
AGTTGTTGTCTCCGGCATGTAACCGTCACGTTTGTGGAGTATATTCTTTATGTTTATTATTACAGGTACCCAATGTAAGTTTTACGCCAGGGTTGTGGCCAGTTTTTAGGTAGAACTATATCCGTTTATCTGTAAAATTTAAGAAATCGGTAACACCTCTAACGCTGGGGTTAGGGGCGTTACAGATGGTATCAGAGCAAGGTCTTGCAATATCAAAGCAAGGTCTTGCAACCATAGGTCATGGCCTAAATCTTGTATTTTATATAGCCACCTAGGTATTTCTTGACTGACAATAGGGTATATATGTAGCTTTGCCTATTATAGTGTTTTTAAAGTGCTAACTAATCTAATTGATCGATTGATATGTGATTGAAGTAGACCGATGGACTGAAAAAGTGAGCTATTGGTTGGAATCAGAGCTAAATGACTTCTATTCTAATGAGTTAGCATTGTGTTGGCTCCATTAGGGATTGTCTTTGAGCATGTACCATTAAAAATTAAGTTAAAGGTTCACTTAGTTTTTAGCTCAAACGGGTGAAAATAGTTAGGTCCAAGCTTATTCTCTGCCCTTAAGTGTGATTTGCTCCTTCGGCCCTGTAATGGAGTGAGAAAATGTACTCAATGGTTGGTAGAGAGGGAGCTAGAAGCAGCTAAACTATTTCCCATGTTTTTGAAAATCTAGAGATTTTGAAGAGTTAAAGATTTTCTAATTAGTGGGTAAGGGTTTTGCTCCCGTATTAAAGACTTGCTTCCATCTTGTGGTATTGCATGTGTTTAGATTTAAGGGTATGAGTCATTATATATGATTGGATGTTGTTTGTTAGTGTATATGCACTGAGATATGTACATCACTAGATCTTACTAATGGTAAACTACTAGTAAAGTGATTAAATCTTACTTTTCATAACTAAAAGCTCTATACATGGTACCTCTTTTATCTAAATTCTAAATTGCTTAAGGCAAATAATGAGATCTTCATGCATACAAAATTAGGTGATAAATAGAGTCTTGTTGATTGTTACATAAGTATCATTTTGGGTACGCCACATGCTTGCCACTATACCTTTATATGGTCATGATCTGTGCTTGTTTACATGGAATGCATTTCTTGTTTTCCATCATGCAACTACCATTCCTACCGAGTGACTCATGCGCTATGCTTTCTGCCATGTGGGCCATCGTACTTGGCGAGGGATTGGTAACACCATAGTTATGTCAAACCCCAATACAACTGGAAAGGGTAAGGAAGAGAGAACATGGCTGGCTTTGGAATTGAAATTATTACACAGTGGACGTCTTCTACTAGAGTGAATGACCTATGCTATAACATTTCCACGAATACTTAATGCGCAAGTGTCTCTTATGGAACCCCAAAACACGCCCATAAGGCCATTAATGTTGTTGACCTTATCCAAAATGAATTCTAGCTTTTTCGTTAAGAGCTTATGTAACCACTTAGATTTGTTATGAATAGCCATTGATGCGTTTTGTGAATGGATTGTTTACTAAATAGACTGTGTGGTCTTTTTTCAGCTTGAGTTGGTTAGGTATGTGGTTGAATCAGCTAAATGATCTACTTACGTGGTTTGTTGTACAATATGATCATCAGGTCGTTATTTGCACCACATGACTTTTATTTTTCTTGCATCATAGTTCTAATGGTTGTATGCACATGTATTTAATGCATGATGTAATGGCTCTAAAAGGCTACGCTTGCATGTGTTGACCTTTGTATGTTCTTGTTTTAAGGGGGGGAAGCATGCTATTGTATCCAAGGTCATAGTTGAGTTCTTAGGTCTAAAATTATTAGGGAGTTACGTTAAATATCTATTGACATGTAGACATAGCTAACCCAAGTGCCACAGCATGACATTATAAGTTATCTTGTATCGTACACTATGTGATAAGCTTCAGGGGAAATGATTTTACATGGTACTTTTGATAGTTGGCTTCATTACCATCACTAGTGTCATGTCTTAACGTTTATGGTGCTATCATTTTGCCTACTAGTGTTTTGCGACCTTAGAAATCTGCACTTGGATGAAGATGTGCCTAAGTATGTGCTTCATGTGACACAATGATGTGCTACGCATGTTGGCATTGTATTAAAGTCTTTATCGTATCACTTGATCCTTTAAATACGAAATGTAGTTGATAATGTGATTGAGATGCATAATCTAGTGGGCTTAGTCGAATAGTGTTATGTACTTGTGTTATTCTAGTGAGGGTGT
>NCQV01068457.1:0-11094 GCA_002740545.1 Lophocereus schottii
TGTGAGGTTACTAGGATTGTCCCTATCCTTTGGCCTTTACATCAGTTTTGATCATTGTTTTTTTGGGTTGGTTTTGCCAGTTGGTTAGGATGGTTCACTTTAGATTTCAAAGGCACCTGGCACATAGTGCGAGAGTTGCATAGTAGGGAGGGAAGTCATGGTGTGTCTATGGTTGATTGAGCTTCAAGAAATTCTCAAATGTGGTAAAGTCCTTAGGTATAAATTTCAGGGTCAAACGTGGTCCATTCAAAAAAATAGAAGATGAAGTTAAAACATTGAGCAATTCACAAGTGCTATGGAACTTATCAATTATGGTTCATCCAATTTCATCCTTGTATGCCTTTTTGTTTCAAGGTCCATTACCGTCTTGAAGGCCTTGACAAATCTGTTGGAGCCTACTCTAGAGCCATCTAAAAACCCAAAGAACTCATGTTAACGATAATCAATGAAGGTGTGTTGTAATGGAATTAAATATGTTATATCTACAGCTTGATTATCTTACATAAACATTTGTACTAAAGAGCATCCTTTTTAGTGTACTTGGATTTCTTCTCCTTTCCATCCAATTTAGGATAAGACATAGGACATCCACTATAGGACTTTCTAAGTCCATGCTCCAGTCATGGTTGCAAACCCTTCCCTAGATATCCAAAATCTTTTGTCTTCTTCTTCATGGTTGCACTCAAAAAGTCTCTCCCTATACATTACGTTTTGTTGTTGGTGTGTTAAAGATCAAAATATGAACAAAGTTAATCAAGTACAATCTTATTGTTAAGGCTTATCCCTTTTCAATAAACTAATGTATTATGAAAAATAGACTGATTATACGTTGATGGATTTTTGTGTACCTAGAACGGGGATAAAAAAGAACCTTGTTTTGATGGGTGCAATTCATCTGGTGGGAGAAAAGCATAGTCTACCAACATCATTTTTGCTGGTTTCAATCGAATTCTAGCCTCTCTATAGCCTTTAAGAAATGGTTACTGACATAGAAAGGGCACGGGTTTGTTATGCCATGTACTCCTTTTGCATCCTTTTTTGTTTGCTTGATTATCTAGGAAGTACTTCCGTATGGGTGGTTTTATTATGCCGTGTACTCCTTTTGTGTCCCTAGGCTTGGGTTTATCTTTGTCTACCTTGTGAATGTCTTTGGCATTTTCTTGTGATTTCCCTAAATTTACAGCATTTTCAATAGTCTGACATGTGTGCTGACAACATACTCCCTCAATTGATGCACTAGTAGCTCCTTTGAGTGAAAATCCAAACTTTAATGTTGCAGGAGTTATGTCTAACAAACATAATGCACATCATCGTTTTTTAGGTGAGATTTGAAGGCTAAACTTGGAAGAGTGAAATCCATCCTTTTTTTTTTTTTTTGCTTCATCTTTTCTCTAGCGATCCTTTTTAGCTGCTCAACCTATTACAGAAACTCTGGACTATAGTAATAAGGGTCATCTGGCAATAAGTAATCTGTTTTATTCGTATTCACACATGCTTTCTCGCTAGTAGGTGGACAAGAGCGTTGAATAAGAATTTGTGCTTGAGCAACTATTGTGAGTTTGTCCTGTGTATAACCAATATGTTAATTTCTTGAAGTTAATTTTCAACGTAAATATAAAATGGTTAGGGTACAGTGTTTATAATATAAACGAGCAAAAGAAGATAAACTCTAAAAAGCACAGGAGAATCTTTCACTGTTAAATGTTTAGCACCTATACGAGAGATGACGGCATAGATTTAGAAATGATGCAAGCTCTAAAAAATAAATTATTATGTAAGCTATTTAACTAGTTTGCATCCTAGAAGCACCACAACGTATTCCCTAGCAAGACTCTTACACAAGAATGATGTTGAATGGAAATTAATGCTATCAATTCATTTGCATCTTCTAATTTCCTAGTTTTTATGAGCAATATTCGAACTATATCTTAAATATAAAACTTCTTGCATATAGGACTGATTGAATATAGAAGATGATTATTACAGTTGCATTCAAAAGATAATGAATAGCTTGGTTTTATGGCAGTAAAATTGTATTGATTGAAACTATTTTCTACAAGTATATATCTAACCTGAATTTTCTCCCCCAATAAATTGTTTCTGTCAGAACCGTGGTGGATTGTTGCAAGCTAATTCACTAAACTGCTTTAGAAATGAACTGATGGCTAAACCAACCTGTAGCAGCCCCTTGATCCCTAAAAAAGTTAACACCACACGTGCAAACACCTTCCTCTATTCTGCTTTTGTCATCTCACGTACGTATTATTTTTTAAGGTTGTGTCATTATCCTTAATGGTTTCAAATTAAAAAGTATAATTTATGCTATAAGGCCAGAAATCCATAATCTATGATGTCTTGCTGCATGCATTTGTATTTTTCCATATGCATATATATACTGATGGTTTTAGAATATAAATAATTGTTGTACTTTAAGGTATATACCATTTTTACTTGAACCACGATAAGAGCAAAAATTACTAATAAATCTTTTGATGGTTGTTACTATAGATTTAGATATATTTAAATTTTATCTACATTAACCGCACTTTATATGTATGCACCTAGAGATAGGGGGTGGCTAGTTTTCATATAGGTTTAGGTCACAGAAATAATCACATAAGATTGGTCTCTTCTTTAAGCAGTTGCAGTTACATCACTTAGAGATTGTACTTGTAATTTTTAATAAACAGAAAGGCAGGGTTTGTTCTTAAAAGAGTTGCGCTATATTACAAATTGCTCTATTAATAAAGTTCTTATTGTAATTAATAGCGTAAGCATGAAAGCTACCTACAATGGGTCATTATGGAAAGGTAAAGTGTCTTGAAATTAACCATTGTAATGTGGACAATATGGACATCATTGCTCTCTAGCTGCAGTTGTTATGGAAAGTTCACCAGATACTCCTTGTTAGTCTATTCCTCTCCTGATTCTTTGAGGTATACCTTCAAATTTGCTTGAGCCAAGCATGCTACAATTTGGTAGTCAATCCTCTCTATTATTCTGCCTCTTTTGTATTCTCTAGGTAATTGTTCATCCCTGTCTCTTTTTCTCACATATTCTATTGGCCAATTCATTGCAACTGTGAACCCTCTCTCAACTATGTCTCCTCCAAATTCGGCTCTATCTGGATAAAACAATTAACATAATAGAATATTATATATATTACAATTTGTTATTTTCATTAGAAATATTACATATAGTAGTTGGCTGCACATTAATGAAATGGGATGGCAGAATGCACTTAACATTAGCAACGACAGTGGACCTATGAAGAATATGCTTTTATCTCCCTTTCATTCAATTACTACATCATTGAGACAATTGATGACATATGCACACCAATTGTAATTGTGTATCTCATTCGCATTATGTAAATATTTCAACATACGAAAATGACAAGTTTCATTTACCTTTCCAATGATGCAAGTTGATGTGGCATGTATGATGAAATCTACAATGAACTAAGGACCATGACACCACGTTCTAGAATGACAACATCCATACTTCCAACCAGTGGTCCAGCTCTCTTAATATTCCATCTTTTTCTCCATTGCTCTAAAAACTCTAAGTCGGTTTCTGAACTTTTGCCTTTACTTATTTCAAGCGGCCCTATCGGTAAGCCTAGTGTGACATGGACATCTTCTTTATATATTAGTACTTTACGATTAGGGATGTTCAGTGAGGTGTCCCATGGGTTATATGTCTCTAGCAACCACCTAGCTGATCTTTTAGGAAACAATCTATTTCTCAGAACTAGAACCCCTTCAAACCCTATGTCCACTATGACTGGCTATTGCTCATAGTGTAACCTCTCCACCAAATTCAAGAAGCCACCTGGGGCCATTCTATGACGAAGCAGTCCTATCTATGATTTTGTCTTAATAACTGAAAGTTTTAGATTAGCAATTGTAGTTTCTTCAACTTAAACATGCTTAAATTGGCCTTTCTTTTTATAAGTTGCTTTAGTTACCATCTTTAGTGTATGTTGCTCATATTCAACCCCATCATGCTTCTTATGTTTATTTCGAGTAGGCTTATGCACCTCAAAAACAGTATCTTCACCATATTAAGTACCTTAAGTATTTCGGGGCTCAACTTGTGTGTGGGACACTTTTTCATTTCTATCACCTACGCATAGCAATGTCCTGTCATACAAAGATGTTGTCAACGCTTGTGCCTCAAGTAACATATATAAAGAGTCTCCAATTTGAGCTGTCACTCAAGTAGCTTTTACAAAATTAAAAAATGTCAAAAAACGCACTCTTGGAACACTAATCTGTAGGTTACTTGTTTGCAACTTACTTGTTTATGATGGTGCTACTTCTTTTTTAGTAAATTTTAAGTAAGAAATAACAATGCAACTGGTGGATCAGAGGTAAGCATAATGCAATATCTTATGTGGTGCAAATTTGCATATTTCAAGCTGCTTCATCTAGTCAAGAGCGAACTATGCTAATAGCTTGAAAGACTTCACTATAATTTTCATCACTTTTACACTGTACTAAGCAAAAGAGAGAATTAAGGCATTAAAGGCATTGCCTTCATTGCCAATCTAGTGCTTTAAGACAATAAACAATAGAAATGAGTATATTACTACTTGCTACATTTAGATCCATCTTACTCGATGGGGAAAATGCAATAAAGATGTCCAAGTCTAACTTAATTAAGCTTTCTAAACATTCATCTCATCACATCACAACACCTCGGGGTTACAAAAATCAAAGTCAGAAATAATGTTCTTCACAACCACCATTAGGATACTTGCTTAGTAAAACCAAGTTGGACAGAATTCTAGGTGTAGAATGGCTTCAGCATAGCATATGAAATCATAAAAGTAGTTTTTGACATTTATTTGCTACCCACAAAATTGGTTTCCAGTTTTCCACAATCTACAAAAACTGCTTCTTAATCACTTCACAACAACTAAGTATATAACTCAACAGATATAACTCCTATACTGTTTTAAACATATATTAGAATATGGTGAAAAATTACGGGCTCAGAGATGAACAAAATGTGGTTTTGTAGCAATCAAAGTGACTTATACCAATGTAAGGTCTTTACTAATGCTTAATTGGTTCATTAGAACATCAATAAGTATTCACTATGAGAATTAGTTGGTTAAATATTTGATGGTTGTTGACGATCGCACTTTAGTGTGGTTCACTTTTGAGTTTGGGTTGGTTTAGTTCACTGCGCTGTTTAGATAGGTTATGAGGCCCTAAGTAGAGAAGCAGTAGCATCAATACAAACAAGTAGCATTTGAAGTTCTAACAACCCTTTCTTATGTTCATTGCCTATGAACTGTGAAGGAAGCAACAACAAGGGTACGATTATAGTAATCGACTTCAAAGAATAAATATTTGATGGTGGTTCACAATCGCGCTTTAGTGTGGTTCACTTTTGAGTTTGGGTTGGTTTAGTTCACTGCGCTGTTTAGTAGGTTATGAGGCTCTAAGTAGAGAAGCAATAGCATCAATACAGACAAGTAGCATTTGAAGTTCTAACAACCCTTTTTTTATGTTCATTGCCTATGACCTGTGAAGGAAGCAGCAATAAGGGTACGATTATAGTAACCGACTTCAAAGAATCTCTTTATCAGCTTCTACTGATTGTAATAATTATGCTTTTACCATTAAGGTTGTCTTCTAGTGACTCAAAATCAAAAGACATTAGTTAAACACAAATAAGTATTCTATTCTTATATCAAAATTAATTTTTAAAGTGCTAATAAATACTTACGCACATATACATATACTTGTGCATACACATATGTGCACACCACTAATAAAAATGAATCCTTTAAGTTATAGATTAATCAAAAATGAATAATAGCTTTAGAAGTATTTATCTTTGTAACACCCCCAAATTAAACATGTTCTATTGCTTGTATTCTCCTTCATAAATCCCTTAATTATAATCTAGACAACCCAATGATCAAAGCATTACCGCTATCCAAAAAGACAAGACTTGAAACATGAGTGCTATAAATAACACAGTTAAGCATAGCTTCAATCATACACATTAATCCATATATAATCAACTATTAACCAACAAAAAGTTTTTACACTATAGTAAAAACAATTCACCATGTAATCTGCACCTCCATGCACTGCAGATTTCAATATACAGCTCTAAAAATATGCATATACTGTATCAGTGTTGATCCATCCAGATTCCCTTGCTCAACTTATTCTCTTCTGCGCTTTTACTAGCATGAAGATGATTCTTTGAGGATTTGCCTAAAATAAAATATGAAAAGCATTTCGAACTGTGAGCCGAAGCTCAGTATATGTATTCCTGTATTGTTAAATGATCATTAAAATACTAATTAGGCCTGCTTTGAAATTCATTTAAGATCAAAATAGGGAATGAGATGAATATAAAAATGCATTGCTAATTATTATCTGATAGTGAACCCCTTGATATTGTTACGATCTATGGATAGGTGTACACCAGCCAAGCCGATTGGAGACCTGGCCTGAAGTCGCACAGGTAACAGAAAGACGAATGCCCTATATATGATAACTGACAGGGTCACTGATTAACTGATAAATTACTGTGTAAACTGATTCATTGATCTACTTACCAAAACATGATAATGTTGATAAATACACCCTAATTTCTAAAGATACAGGCAATGGACGTACCTGAAGTCTTTAAAATGATATTTCACCTGATAATACTTATGCACAATGAAAACGATAAACTAGGCCCCATTTCTATCTAAGAAATGTAATTATAGATAAATGTAGTTAGTAAACCATGTTCACCGACATAATTTATAACTTTAATGAAAATTGATTAATTAAAAGGCTCATACAATTCCAATGATTCAATATAAGGCAAGTTAAACCAAGATGATCTGAAAAATAGATTAGTTGGTTATTGAACTTGAAAGACAACAAATTGAAACAAAATAGATCACATTGGAATGATTGAGCTGATAATAAAAAATTTGAATTGAAATAAACGAAATATGAGTTTCTGATGTTTCTGAAATGGATAATGGAAAGTATAATGATTCTAAAATAGATAAAGAAGGTTTAATACTTCTGAAATGGATGACAAATGGTTTAATGCCGTAAGGGGTGCTGTGAGGTTCATAAAAGCTCATATAACACTAACTTGGTCCAAAGGACACTGATTTTGAGTTATTACTGTGCTCACTTCTCAAATTCCATTTTCATAGTTAGTTAATTCAGTTTTCAACCCAAGTAAGCTTCTATACATAATCAAACTTGTTGAACTTACTACGCTTTGTAATTTCCTTGCAATACCCATAATTATATAGAAACTTCTAAAAATATTTTCAAATATCACGATTTCTGTATTCACTAATTTACCGTTTGATGGTCTGCATTAGAAAATCCATATCTTTCACTCCTAACCTCCAAATAAGATGAAGAACCCCAATATGAGAAGCTAATGTCCACTAAAACTTTTATTTTGGACACAAAGCATGATTCGCATAGTAAGGTCCCTAAAATTAGGGTAGAACACAGACGTGCACAATTTCAGTTCAATCTGCACAGTCGTAGCAAAACGACTATAACATTTTTCATAGAACTCGGATTAAGCCGATTCAAAATGCATGTGAAAGCTCACTCATTGATCTATTCACACACAAGAAATCACAAATTTTCAATGAGCCAAACAATACCAGCATTTTCGTAAAGTCCACTGTTCAAAACTGCTCCCAGTTTCAATGTATTCTATACAGTCTTTAGTAAAGTGGCCACAACTTTGTCTACACAAATCGAAATTGAGTAGTTCTAGAGCCTATTGAAAGCTGACTCATCTAGCTATCTCTATCCAAAAAAACATGAATTGTTTATACGCCAATTAATACCAGTTTTCTCCCAAAATGACCCCTGTTTTAGGTCTGCTGACAGCTCAATAACCACATATTTGCAATCTTTTCTCCACTTAACCACCAACTAAAATCACCCTTTGACTTATATAAATTAGTATAAACATCTTGATATTCATTAGTGATGCCAAAGATCACAAAATCTCATTTAAAACAATCAAAATCCATCATTACACCCTAAACTTGCATGAACATGAACAACCCCCATCTTTTCTTTCTTTCAAAAAGATCCAACCAGTAAAACATCAAAATAACTCTTGATTGCATCAAAACAACATGATTAATAATCAAAAACAAGAATCAAAACCAAAATACAACCAAAACCACAAGATAAAGTTATGGTTTGCTCACTTTGTTCATGTATAAATGGGTGTAATTTGAGGTTTGATGCTTGAGGGGGTATGGGGAATGGATGGTGGCTAACTTGATGGCTGTTCTGGTGGCTGTAGGGGTGGTGGCTAGTGGCCTGAAACCACTAGAGTAGTGGTGGTAGCGCTAGAGGGATGAGAGGCCGAGTAGACAGACAGAGTAAAGAGAGAAGTTGCCTTGAAAATTTACTTGGTACAAAATGAAATAAAACACTTGGATGATATAAATCCTTGCCAAATCTTTTTGCCAACTAAAATTTGGGTTAATGATGGTGATTAGCTTAATTTAATTAAACCCAAATTTTCAGGCCATAATTTGATCCCAAAATGAATCGGGCCGGAAACCGGGCCCAAATAAATTAGGCCATACTTAATGAATTTGGGCCCAAGTTTATGCATGATTAAAACTTAAATTTTGTGACAATATGAAAAATAATTTATCACTTAATCATATTTATCGGGGCCTACTAACGATTTTCCCGAAATTTTGTGGTAAATAAAACTTGAATTGCAAAGTGGGGCCCGAAATGAATTTTCCTAATTGAGACGATTAAATGAGATAAATAAATGTGAAAAATTAACACCATGGCTTAATTAGAGAAATAAACATAATTTAGGATCGGGCTATTACAGCCTTCCCCCTTTAAAGAGTTTTGCCTTCGAAACTTTTGAACTTTGACTATCATGTAAGGTGATTTCAAATAAACAAAAAGTACTTGACTTTTACCTCTTGCTTAGTTTCCCAAGCAGCTTCTGCAGAGGTATGATTTGCCCAAGGTAATTTGATTTAAGGTATCTGCTTGATACTTAACTACTTAATCCTGCGATCCAATATCTGAATTGGATGCTCTTGAAATACAAGACCCTCAATGACTGCAATGAATTTGATTATGACAGCATGGTCAGGATTTGAAATGTACTACCTGAGTTGTAAGGTAAGGAACACGGAACATGTTATGCACATGTTTGAGTTAAGTTATCTAGGCAGATTTGGTAAACAAGTTATCGAATTCGACCTTTCAATGAACTGATATGGTCTAAAAGATCTTGGCCTCAATGTAAGTCACAGTGCAACCTCCTTACACTCTTAGTTAGTGAGACTTTCTAAAAAACTTTATCATATAGCGAAAATTCTAGAAATCTCCTTCTTTTATCAACATAGCTTTTCGGTCAGTTCAAATGGTATGCTTCAAGAGTCTTCTGAGATATGCCGCCTTATTGAATGCTCAAGAAGATCTTCATACTCAAAAGATGATTTGTTGTCAATGTCTACTGTTATTTTGTCCTGATGTTTAATGAAGGATTCTCTGCTAGTGCTATCACAACGTTGACTGTTGGGAGCTCTATAGTTTCTTCAAATGCCAATGTTGGTCATAGGTAGTAAAGCACTATAGGCTCCAACTTAGAAGAGTTGATCCATTGATATTTTTAGATGCTGGCACATCTGTTTCAGGATGATAAGAACTGTAAAAGTTCAATCTAGTTCCAAAGGCTCCTTAAAGTGCACATTAAAACAGGCTTGAAATCTTTGATCTCTATCAGACACTGTATGAGGGAATCCTATGACAAAATCTATTGAAATTGAATCCCTTTTTTAAGGTTGTGCTTTATTCTTTGAAGCTCAGGATCATCATCCTTATTCACTCTAATTTCCTCCATTAAGGACGACTGTAAGGTAAATACTGGCATGAATATTCGCCTTCCTGTGCGGCACTAATTGAATGTCCAATTCCTCAAGTTCTCTCAAGAGATTAAGTTGAGTAGTTACTATAGTGTTCAAGGTATGTTGTGCCTTCCTACTTAGGGCATCTTCCACAATATTTTCCCTTCTTGGTTGACATTGGATCGGCCAGAACTGATGTTTCATGTAGATTGAGCTTCTTCTAAGTGAAGATATACTTTAGACTCTAATGCCCAGTATAGATTGCACAAGGTACACCTTACAAGTAATGTTTTCAAATTCTCAGTGCACCTGGATTATGGGTAAGGTGCCACCCATAAGACCTGAACTGTTGGGAGGGATAAGGTACCACTATATCTTCTTGCTAATTTTGTAGCTTACTTCAACAAATTGGTCAGGGAACATAATATTTGATAAATCCTTTCTGAACTCAATAATTCCCTACTAAACTCAAACAGTTTCTAGTCTCAGTGCATTGGTGGGTCTTCGGCACTTTGTAACTGCTTTAACCTTTTGCAAATTAGCCTTAATCTCGTCCTTTGGAACCATATGTTCCAAAAATACCATTGCTTCTAACCAGTACTCATGCTTCTTGTATTTGCCATGTAATTGATACTCCCTCAAGGTCTGTAATGCTACCCACAAATGAACAGGATACTCATCTCTGTCCTTGGAGTATTTCAAGATATCTTTTATAAACACCATCATAAAGTTGTCTAAATATGTATGAAGCTCTATTCATAAGATCCATAAATGCCGTAGGGCCATTGATTAGGCCAAAAGGCGTCACAATAAATTCATCATGACCCAAATATGGCCCTTAGTGTGATTTTGGGAATGTCCTCAGATATAATCCTAAGTTGATGGTACATTGACCTCAAATTAATCTTAGATCAAACTCCTGCTCCCTGTAGTTGATCAAATACGTCGTCTACTTGGGGTGATGGGTATGTGTTTATAATGGTGATCTTGTTTCGTTCTTTAAAATCAATGCATAACCTCAAGATTTCATTCTTTCTCTGTACAGTTAGAACTAGGCATCCCATAGAGGAACACTTGGATGGTCTGATAAATTCCATCTGTAATAGCTCATATAACTGAATCTTCAGTTTTCTAAGCTCTGTTAGTACCATACGATATAGGGCTTTGGAGATAGATTGAGCATCAGGGAT
>NCQV01068459.1:0-16408 GCA_002740545.1 Lophocereus schottii
AAGTTTAGAAGATAAACATAGCACGATGAAACGATGCTTGGACTTTTTTGAAAATCGAAATACTGCATGGAAGCACCAAGTCCCTAGAAATACACATATAAGAGATCCATAGTGATCCCAAAAGAGAACCTCATGATTCCTGGCTCTAGTAGACAATGGATAGATACCCACTTACTTCGAGATACAAAATCATGCCAAGAATATTCCAAATTGTTCATCGTAACGATCAACCGCGTGGGTTTCACCAGTGGCCTAATCTGTTACAAGTCAAGATATCTTTGAATGAGATATATGCAAAAAGTAGTAAACTAAGCTTGTATATAATTACGAGATTTGCATATTTACTTGCCTGGAGAAAATACGCAAAAGCAAATTTTCCAGCCAAGATAATAAGCCAAAAGAATGTATACCTGCATAAAAACACATCAGCCAACAAGAATCAGAGGGCACCAAACAAGATAAATTGCCAAATGAACACAAATTAAGCAGTATTTAGCTGTAAACAATGGGGAAGGCCCAGAAGCAAGCAAAAGAAAAGCAGTGGCATGCTTCAGCCATTCAACACCAGCAGTGCTGCAAGGCCAACATGTAGGACAAAAAGTTATAGAGATCTAATGGTTCACAGGATGATTTTTGAAAAAGAAAAAAGTTAATTCATGTCTTTTCTGAATAGAACAATTTTCTGTTAAACAGGCTCTACAACACATTTACAAGGGGAAATAATATTGAAAATTCTGTTCAGTATTACTACTACAGAAAGAAAACACCTCTAAACAATGGGTAGGAAGCCTTTAATATTTGCAAGGTCCTCTAGAAAGCCAATTTTACAGTACGTACAGCAATTAACAAAAGACCCATCAGAAGCATGTTTACCTGCACGGTTTGAAGGCAAAGTGCAGAGTTGCATACTTATCTCCATTGCATTTAAAAAAAAAAACTAAAAATAAGAATCTCCAACACAGATCCAGTGCTATCCTTTCCGCTTAATTGTTAACCACAAAACATAGTACTATGATGGTCCCAATGATCTCTGTTTTTTGCAACACAACCTGGGATTCCACCCAGCGGTTCGGGTAGGGGATATAGAAAAGAGGATCAAGGATTTACGTAGCAAAATCAGAAGTTCTCTCATACATTCCACGTCCAACATAATAGTGTTCCTGCAATGTAAAAAACATAAAAAAATAAAAATAATGAAGGCGACAGCTACGTCAATGCAGGCAGGGAAAAAGACATAATGACAACAGAGCATATCAATGATAGAATAAAACTTCATACAGAAAAGCGTTTATGCAAACCTGGCGCATCCATTTGATCAATCGAATTACTGACCACCGATCACATTGATCAGTGAGTCGATGACAAGCAGGAATTCGCATGAGGAAACTGATGAAAAACTGGATGCCAGCATATATGCCTATTAGAATTATGTATATCTTGTAAATGGCCGCTTCCCCCTGAATAGATTTCCTGCAGCACAAGACACATCAAATATCGAGATACGTTTGAACTTTGAAGCAGGCACCACAGAATCATAGATACTAAAAGAGGATGCACAAAGGTCAGCATAAGCAGGAAGGAGGGAAGAAAGAGAATCACAGACAGCAACTTACACATAAAGGAATGTTATAACAGCTGAAGCACTGGCAAACCAAACAAAACGTAGAAAAATGCGGGAGACGGCCAGATGACGCGTTGTTGAATATGCTCCATACATCATTACGATGTCCAAAACACCTGTCAGAAATAGTTCACAATAAATAAGTAATTAAAAGAACAATCGCAGAGGAAAGATGGTCCACCAGTAGAACCATTCTACTAAATTTCCACGATCTAACTGGAAAGAAGAAAGAGCCTCACTCTCAATGAGCTTCATTACAACAAATGTTGGTCCAAGACTAAGCAGCTGTCTTATAGTACTCGAATCAAAATTTCCATCGTGAAAACCAATAATAGCAAGAGCCTGAAAGCAAGAAGAAGAAAACTTCAGAAATATTAAAAATCATAAAGTCAACAGCAAATTATTATCGAAAATTTGTGAAATATATCACAGACAAACCAAAGACCCAAACAATACCCATCCTTGGTACATGCAATCAAATCAAGTCCAACATGCAATAAAACACCAAGATTGTTAAGGTTTTTGCAGCCACCGCCAGCAAACCAACAATTCACACATTAAAGGCACATTAAAGGCTTTAAGCAGCGATTGCCGGCATGTATCAGGCAAAACCATTCTATTCGTTCATTCAACATTGAAAAAGGGTATTAAGAGTCAACCATGAATCCCAACTCTGCAAAAGAGGATCAAAATTTACGTGTAAAGCTTGTTACAGTTTGAGTATAAGCCATAACAAGGAACAGTAATTCATTCATTTATTCGCATGTGTAAATGCAGTTACCTCAATCATGTGCACCACCATTTCATACATCCATCTGTCCTCCATCCCGTCTTGTTTGTTGTCGGATTAACTTTTCAGTTATTCATTCTCTTTTACTAGTTTATTTATAATGCCTATTTAATGCATAAGTGGATATATGAATAATATAATATTAGTCAACCATTAAAACAAGAAAACCCAGTGTGGATCTGGCTGAACGAGGGCAAGATCCAGCTCAGACAAAGGCAACCTTACCCCTATGAGCAAAGAGTATTTTGAGAAACCCAGCCAAAAAAAGCATTGGAGAACAGATTTCAAGGTATCTTATTATAGGTCAAAATTTTATATGTATCATGGGCAAGCTCTGATGGATGCAAATTCTATGCAATATCCACAGCAGCAAGCTTCACCAATTTTGTAACCAATAATACAATTAGGACTGCAATTTTCTTTTCCAGGCTTTGATAATTAGTAATGGAAGATATACAGCATCATCACATGCCCACAGATAAAGTGATGTAGGATGCTCTTACAGCTATTCCTGCACAAAATAATGTGATAGTGCATCTAGGAGGCACACAGGGCAATTCCTACACAAAGGCGCTCCACAGAGAATCAAAATCTCACACAATTATCCAACAATGAATTATCAATTCAATTGCAATTCTCAATATTACTAATAATCTAGCTTCCCTCGTCACATAAAGGGGTTTATATAGACAAAAGTCCTCAGGCATTAGAAAACCTAAAAGACACCAAATAAAGTGCAAAAAGACCCCAAAAAAATAAGCCTAACACATTATGGAACTAAATATGACTACAGTACTACAGAATAGTTTTTTGTCCACTCTAGCAAATCCTATATTTAAAAAAAAAGGTTTTGCCAATTGTCGCCCTTAGGGCGATGGTTAAGCGTACTAATTATAGATATTAAAAAAATCTAAATTATCATTAATAAGTTAAATTATTAATTTTTATTATCATTTATATTATCTCTAAAATACCCTCAATCTATTAGCAATTAATCAATTACCCATCCCATCCAATTCCTCTCTCCTCTCGCTTACTTCACTCCTCATACGACTATCATCTATCTATCCAATATGCCCAACAAAGTTTAGAGTCTTCTAAACTCATGCTAACTCTTGGAATAAACTAATTCATTAGAGTTCATTGATTGTGGTGACTCATACGGCGGTAATTGGAGCAGGAGTAACTTTATAATGACTAACGACAATAAGTCAATTTGGCGCCAGAGATATTTCACATGGATGTCAATCATAATTACTTGAAGAGGGGTTCACCATTTTTTTGGGGAAAGCGTTGCCAGTGTAAAAGCGGTTTGCCGACAACATACAAACATACAATATACAAACATACAATAGAAGACCCACATGTGATCGTTATGGTTGTGGCAGTGATGGCCATGAGATCGCTTTTGTGTGGCACACGGTGGTGGTGCTAGGGTTGATATCGTCGTCGTTGTCATTGCCGTTGCCATTGGTAGCAATGATCTGAATGCATAGGCATAGCAGCGGTGAGAAGGGGTAGGATTTGAGATCGAGATTTTCTTTCTTTATTTTGATAAGAT
The DNA here is from genome assembly GCA_002740545.1 of Lophocereus schottii. Classification (NCBI taxonomy): domain Eukaryota; kingdom Viridiplantae; phylum Streptophyta; class Magnoliopsida; order Caryophyllales; family Cactaceae; genus Lophocereus; species Lophocereus schottii. Next base: position 3,973 of record NCQV01068459.1, read on the forward strand.
AATTATCTTATTATAAAGGGTAACTTTGGAAACATATAATCACCACACTTAATTTCATTTCAATTTGTTAATATTACCATATTTAATGTAGATAATTTTTATTTCTAAATTTACTATCTTAACCATCGCCCTAAGGGCGACAATTAGCAAAACCGTAAAAAGAAATGATAATAATTAAAAAAATATAAAACCTTCTAAAATCTAAGGATATTTCCTAACTTTCTTCTTTTAATCTTGTCCCACATAACAAAGTCAAACCCAATGAAAGTTGTCCCTTAAGAGCATGAACCATTATATGCATCGAAACTCAAAACTACACCACTGATGAGATCAAGTGAATTAATTACATGCTTTCCGCACAAATAAATGCAAGGGACATCTATTGGACCACACCACTTCACTTTAAAGAACTACAAATATTCAGTTATGTATCCACTTGTCTTCCCAGATGTTCAAGTTCAACGACTGCTGAAAGCAAGCAAAAGTAAAACGCACAAGAGACCCAGGAACCAAAAATGGGAACACAGATGAGCCCAAAGCATTGAAATAATAGGTTCAGATCAAAGCAACACAGAGAATACCTGAAACATCATCAAAAGAAAAATCCACAGGCGATGGAAGCTATGGTATAGATGAAAGAATGTACGATGCTCGACAAATGAAGTCTTTCCCCCACGCTTACTTCCATCAGACTTCAACAACTTTTACATGAAGCAGGATACAAGACAAAAAAAGAAGCAAGTCAGAATCAATCAGCATATTGAACAATATTTTTGGGAAACAATCCAAGCAACATGAATTCAAAATGCTACAGCAGACAAATGCCACAAAGTAAGAACCATGTAGAAGACAAACATTTCAAGCTAGAAGGTACCAACCAACTCTAATTACATGTGCTTCCCTATTACAATAATACATATAACATCATTCAAGATTGGTGGACTAGGGACAAGATTTCCCAGGACAAAACAAAGCCCCTGTATGAGCTAGGGATGGGATGAGCCCAAGCATAAAACTTGGTAATATTGGCTCAGCCTGGGTTGGCCTTCAGCTTATTGAGCCTTTAACCAAGTTCAGACCTTAAACTGAATTCAAGCCTTAATGAAGTTTCATTATCATAAACGTCTTCCTAAAATTTTGAACTTTGTGTATTTTTTGTGATGCGTTTCTTTCTTAACTATAAATCTATACTAAAAATACTACCCAAGCCAACTCATAAGCTAACTTAAGCTTCTTATGAACCAAGCTTCTTCTAGCTTGGTGTGAAGCTAGGTTGAAAATCTTGGCAAGCATGCTCAGTTCATTCCATTCTCAATTTCATAGATGTCATCAAAAACCCTTCCAAAAATCACATAAAGAAAACCCAAGATCCCAACAACAGAACGAGAAGACCATAGAAGGTACAGTGACTTTATTTGATAGTTCGATTAGCTACCACATGAACTTTTGAAGCAAGTAGAGCGGGAACTCAAATCTACTAGCAGGAACTCAAATCTACTTCGTTGAAGTGACATACCTTGGACCCTCGTTTTGGCTTCATAAAGAATGCTGAACTTTTGCGCCAAGGCCAGCTAAGCTCAAAGCAATGCAGTGACCTAAAAGACCCAATAATATTAGCAATAACAACTACAACATCAACAACACTACTGAAAATTAATGGCACTGACAACTAAGGTGGTTCATTGAGTAGAAAGGGTAAATTTGTGCTGGCAAGTCTGCCTACCAAAAATATTCATTGAAATCATCATAATTCCTCCAAGCAGAATGAGGTGCCCGACCATTGTCATTACTTTCGGCCTCCTGCAATTGTGTAATAGAGAAGTGGAGACAAGTCAGGATACCATTTCTTCATAATTACAACCAAACTTTGGTTTAGCTAATACTGTAACTATTGTCATGATGTGAGTGGACCTTTTTCCTTTAAGGCATAGCATCCGTAACAATAGATCAGAGGACCAGCAATCATCAACAAAATTGATAAGCATGGCCCCCTGCAAATCATGCTATAAATCCCATAAGATACTCCTCAAAAAGTCCAAAGCGCTCTTATCGACCGAGTCTTTGGCGTCTCGAAGGCGATTCAACACATCCTCGTGTTTACCACATCAAATACAGATTCAACAAGGCCAGATACGATTAAGCATTCTCCTCGGGGAGGGAAGAGGTAAGTCAGTAGGAAGCTGTGGAATTGAAATCGAACTCGAAGTTGTGGTTTTTTACTTAGATGGTCAAGTGTAGCAATCAATGTCTGCTATAGCTTTTGTTTCATCAAATTTCCTAGTAGTTATCTTTGGACTCTGAAAAATTGGTTGAAGATTGTCGGGTAAACAAGCAACTAGGGCCACCATGTCCAAGATGAAGCTGATACCTCCATTTTGTATAAGGAAAATAATTTGGTTAAGACCAAAAGAATTGGATGCTAATTGTGCATCCTAACAAAATTAGCTAAGCGATGGAGATTGGGTAAAGAAAAGGGAAGAAGAGAGAAAATTAAAGAGAAAGAGGGAAGGGATTGGCATCTCTGTGCTTGAATCAATATTCATTCAATAATGGATAATAGATGATAATCACCTAAGACAAAACATCTATTCATAATAGCATATAGACTAGGAACACCATTAGGAAACTACCTAAACCAAACCTATGTAGAATAGGAAACTCAAGATTACCTATACACTCCTAAATATCCTCATTTCGGTTCATCTAAAATAGTGTATAGATAAACCTACGAAAATTTCATAAAATATTAGAATATCAAAACTTCCCAAATATTAAAATAAATCCTAGCTACCTAATGTTAGACAAATTCTCTTTCCTCTTCATCCGCATCATTCTCCCCCGGTTGGAAAAAAACACATACTCGAGTTCTATAATGGGCTAGAATAAGAAAGTTGAAGCACATAACCAACATCAAGATGCAGGAAGAGGCAGCACAGAAAAATTTTAGAGATTTCTCTGTGAGAGGCAACCCTGAGAGAATCAGATGTAGGTCTTTGACAACCAAGAGACAGGAGTCGATGATATAGTCAATAGAATGAACATCCTTGTATGTTATTCCACGCTCAATTTCTTTGTTCAAAACTTGACTTTCTACCTCGCAGGCTTCTTGACTTGGAGTAAAACTATTAACTTCAATAGTTTCTGTAATAGCTTTAGTAACCTCTGATAGAGTTGTTAAAATTGAATCAGTAGGCTTTTCTTTTGTTTCTCCATGTACTAGTACCTCTTCGGCGTTGTCTGGTTGAGCTTCAATACTCAACAAGTTTTCGCCACTTACTCTTTGAAGCGATTCTCTGAATTCATTTCACCTAGCATTCCATTTTTTGGCAAAATCTAAAAATATCATCACTATTTTCTTTTTGTAAAACTTCCAATTTTTTGTCAAGTTCTTCAATGCTTGTCAATTCCATCAATTCTTTGTTCTAATTCCATGGCTCCAGTAACTAAGTAGCAGCATACTACAGATTTCCTTTGATTCGAGCTGAATAGTCCATGGCAGCAGCAGCCAAACTCAATGAACTGCAAGCAACAGTAAACTTCTGGTTCACAACAGCACCTTTCTTCAAACACCAAATAGGGCAGCATTCTGGCAACAGTTCTGGCGAGGTGTGCCGGTGAAGGGTTGTTGGGTGGTGGTTGATAGTGGTTTCATGGTGGATGAGGTGGTGATGGATGATTTGAGGTGGATGGCTGTGAAAGTAGGTTGCATATTCAAATGTTTTGAAGCTTGAAACAGCAAATTCTGATTTATTTCTTTTTCACTATTTCAAAACTTTGGCTTGGCTGGCACAGAATTTGAGAAGTGGGTTGGCTTGGAATCAAGAACTTGCTCTAACACCAAGTTGATGGAGATCGGGTAGAGAAAAAGGGAAGAAGGGAGAAAATTAGACAGAAAGAGAGAAGGATTGGATTGGCATCTCTGTGCTCAGATCAATGTTCAATCAATAATCAATTCAATACTCAATAATAGATAATAATCACCTAAGACAAAGCATCTATTTATAATAGCCTATAGACATGGAATATCATTAGGAAACTACCTAAACCAAATCTATGTAGAATAGGAAACTCAAGATTACCTAAATACTCCTAAATGTCCTTATTTTGATTTATCAAAAATGGCCTATAGATTAACCTGCGAAAATTACATAAAAATATCAAAATACCATAAGTTTCCAAATATTAAAATAAATCCCATAATCCTAATATTAGACAGATTCTCTGCCTTATTGATTAGCATACTAAGTCTCATGAAAGACATTATCAAAAGATCAATTAAATCAAACAAAGAAGAACGGAGGCCCTTCTTGTCCTAAAAATATGAAGTCTAGACCAAAATGTCTTAAACCATAAAAAGCAATGCATACATAATTGTTTTTAGTGGAGAAGCTCATACTTGCATGAGTAGCGAAAATTAAACAAATACGAACCAGATCAATTATTCTGTACCCCAAGAAAAACATTTCTCAGAATCAGCCTATTTGCTTGCAGATGTAAGGTGGGCTACAGCTGGATTTCTCCACGTGGTGGTGGTGGTGCTGGTGTTTTATCAACTTTCTAACCACAAAACTAAAATAAAAGCTCAACACATGGTAACAAGTCCCACTGAACCTATTCAAGAGCTACAATCTTTCTCAATCCTAACTAGTCAAGAGGCCGAGCTTGCTCCCAAGTCATGCTATTGGTGTTGACCTGGGTGAACAAGGTGATCAGAACTAAGGCAGGCTTTCACCTAGGGAGGTATTTTGCAGTTTCAAACAGAACTGAAGGAAAGGATGGGAATGGGTACATGAGTTTTCTTGTAAATAAATCTAGAAAGATTTGAACAAATGAGAAGATTAGACAACAGCATCAACAAATGACCGAGAAAATGGAACTTACATTACTTAGACAAGAATGTATCCCCCTTGAACTCACTCTCATGAGGATTCCTTCACAATTGAAGGTTCTAACCAAAGGAATATCCCTCCCTAGTACTTAATAGGGATGATTGAAAAACCGGCAAAATTCAATAGGAAGAAAGTTCCCTAGCCACTTTTGCTCAAAAGTACCCTCTGCCCATGCCTAGCTTTGATAAGCAGAGAAAATCAACTCCATACACAAAAAGGAATTTATTTATGCAAGCATGAGCGCTAGACTGACAGCTTGAGTAAGGTCATATTTAATTCCAACAACTTTAGATCAAGCTCAAGGGAAGAAATGCTTTAAGAACAAATTCGACATAAATTGTCTGCAGTATGCTAAAGAATAGGTTCTATGTTCAGCAAGTGTAGGCTGTCCACACATATCAGAGGAATAAAGAATTAAAAATTAAGCTATAGAGACCTCAGCTCTAATCCCAAGCAGCGTTCCATTTGAGGAAGGTTAAACCCAAAAAAAAAAAAAATGGCCTTTACAGGAATGTACCCTCATGAGGTGCATTGTCTATTAAACAAAAATACACATGTCAGATTGACACTTTTGAGGAAAACAATAGGACAAAAAGGCGGGCACCACATACCGCTGCAACAACTTCATATAGAGGAGAGATTACTTTTTCCAAGAACGAAACACCATCCTCAGTCTTGCAACTTTCAGCTTGCTTCGTGACTTGCTCTCTCAGTATCTCATCCATTTCTCTCGCCATCTGAGAAATTGATATGCCACACACACACACAAATGAAGTCTTTAACATAGATTGACACACGATCCGAAAGGGCTAGTCACAAGGACAAATTATCACACATTAACTATTATATCAAAAGAATAACAACCTTTTCCCTGCAGAACAGTCTTGGGAAATATCACATGAAAGGAATTAAGAGAATGATTTATTATGTAGACTTTTAATAGGAACAACAAACATACAAGAGCAACGTAGCTAAGTCATTTTAGCTTCCAGATATAATGGAACATGACCTAAAACAACAATTGCAAGAAGTACCAGGTCTAACACGCCTTAAGCAGTTTCGAAGATCAACAACATATTAAAAAAGCACTCCTCTAAAGTCGACTCACATGATGAAATATGTAGCATAGGCACTCAGGAAGGAATCTGATATTTGCAGCTTCACCCCATACAAGGAAGTACAATGATACAAATAACAACTTCTTTTCTTTGTTAACAGACTCCAAACTGCACAATGCAGATAACCAAGAATAAGCAACTGCAACTCCCAACAAAACAAAGCAAAGTAATACAAAATAAAATCTGCAAGATAAACACTGGTATAACAGACATGTAAAAGCATTTGCTTCATAAAGGATCAGAACAGTACAAATTGGAACCAAATAATTAGCAAATTTAAAACTATAGACTCGTACTTGCTCCATACTGGCTGAAGGACCAAGTAGTTGCACCATTTGATATAATTATCAAGGGACTTCAAAAACACCCCCTGCACAGCAGCCTCATCCAATTTCTGAAGCACACAAAACCAGATAGAACAAGGTTTACCTCCATCATTAAACAAGAATCAATCCATTTTCAGCACAAGTAAACACGAACAGTCAACTAGGATGGAAATGACCAAAACACTAAGCTGAAATGAATAATGCATAATTTCATAATATAGGCAATGTCTCAACAGTGTATGCTGAAATCTCCACGAACATGCACAAATGAAAGAATTAGATTCAGTATATAGTCAATCTGCTTAAATAATTTTCAGTTTAATTGAGGCACTGAGTTAACAACCAGAATCATCAATCTTAAGCTGCAAATACAAAGACAAAAGCACCTACCGGCTCAGTATCATCAGGAATCCTGAGTCGAGATTGCTCATTTGCAAGAAGATGAATTATATGTTCTCGCTGATTGGAGACATTATCTTTCTGCCAATTATCAGTAACCGTCAACAACTAAATATTAGACCAAAACAAAAGAGGAAACATTTAAGACAATTATGACCAGCATATGAAACCTTCAGATAACTGGAAGTCTTCTTTCACAGAGGATGTCTAAGCATGGGAATCCAAATTATACATACAAGAGAGTAAAGACTAGCCACCTCATCAGACTTGGAACTACATGGCCTTCTAACTTCATGACCAAGGCTCCAATACTGGTGACTGATAAAATTACATGTAACAGTTATATATCTAACATTCTGACCCTACTCTAGCACTAAGAACAGTCCAAGCCCATCACGGGTTGACTAGAATCTCCCCAAACTTATATCCATAGACGGATAATTTGCATACACATAACACACGGTTGTGCAGTAGGCCAGTCCACGTGGGCAAGTTTGCTCAGAATTCAACATCAACACAGGACCATGTATTCAAATCTCTTACTGCTGTGCATATAATTAATGTACAAGACAATTGATGTTGAGCAAACAGTGAGACAGGAGACAGACAGATGTTACCTAATCAAAAACTAAAGTGACTTAAGTCTTCATACATGATCAAAAATTGAGCATAGCATAAAAAAGCAAGATATAAACGCAGAAATAAATCACAGTTACCAAGGAGTTGCTCTAAGAAATAGAAAAAACTCGATCTAACACGAACCTGAAACCCAAAAACATACTGCAAAAAATCAAGCATATCAGGACTCCTCACAGGAGGAACAAAATCCGCTGGCAATTTTGGTAAACCTCTGATGTCCTTGAGGGCAGAAACAGCTGCCCTAACCTGAAATCACTCAAAGGGTTAATAGAAGCGCCAACAAGAAGGTGGAAGTGCCACAAGCTCCTGCCATTTCTAATCAGCAATAACACTAAAACTAATTATTACATAATAAAAACATGCTCCTTCCAGCAACCAACCTCAGGTAGAGCAACAATCCTGTTTGTTATGCTTGTAGTATCCAAAGGTATGATGTTGTAAGCAATCAGATCTTCTGTCATGGCAGCATCTGACTGCATAACACGTTTTAGCTGGAAGGACATACAGATCCACGTATTAGTTACCAGTATTAGTAAACATGTAGACAAAACTTAATCTAAACCCTGACAGTTATATCCTAAAAAAATTTAGGGTTACAACAACATAACAAACCCCCCAAATACGGAACCAGTTAGGACCTCCAGGCTGGATTTGGGTGCAAAAGATGTATGCAACATTGTCAACAACCAGAAAGGTTGCTGGTGATGGACCCTCAAAGAAAAATCTTTAGATAAGCTAAAAGTAGTGAGATAAATACTAGTAATAGAAGAAGAAATAGGAGTTGGTGAGATGATATGAACAACAATAAGAAAGGGAGGGGGGACCTCACGTTGACCAATTTCCTCGGAATTGTTGGTGCTTGCAGTTGTTATGCCACTAAATTACCCATCTTTCTTTTTGATGAGGAAAATAATAAATTATGTACATCAAGATCAAAAGGTCGCATGCAAAGCTAGCATCCTACAAAAGGGCTATACACATCACAGTATGGAAACTATTTACAAGATATACAAGATCAAAGAATAGTAACAGAAATTCCAATTATCCCCAAAAAATAGAGAGGCTTAACAAAATTATCTGTGAAGCACTAACGGCGTCTCCACACCCTCAGAGGCTCTTCTGCTCCCTCAAACCAAATGCTCTAGAAAACACATCTGGGATAAAATTAGCATTAGTCTTTCCCGCTTTCCAACCAAAGAAGCCATCCCAAACGAAGAGATTTTTCCTAAACGAGTTGGAACCCCAGAAACTCCCAAGCAACTAAAGGCTAGCTCTCATAGAGCTCTTGCAAAATGACAATCATGCAGAAAGTGATTAGGTGATTGATTTCAAATCTGCTTTGCAAACACAGCATCTACTCACCAAAATCTTTCCCCTCTTTCATAAATTATCAGAGGTCACAATACTCCTCTGAGACACTTCCCAAGCATAAATAAAACAAAAAAAAGAAGCCTCATATAAAGCCAAAGACCTCCATATAAGCTTCTTCGACAACCACTCTTTTGAAAGGAACTGAATAGGTGAAGACGACAACAAGATAAGCTCCATATAGTAAGATTTGACTGAAAATCACTTTAGAGTTTACATCCCATTTAACCATCTCAAGAGAGGACTCCTAATAGTAATACCATTAAGCTTGATGAGAAAGCTGAGAAGAGTGACATCATCGAAGAAGGCATCTCAGATAAAAACTAGCAACCGCCGACCAAACACAAGTGCCAGACACTAACTCAAAATAATCAGCAATCGAAGCCTCTCTACTCACTGCAAGAGCATAAAGAGAGGAAAAGACCTTTCACGAGAGAAAATTCACACCAACAATTATGCCCCAAAAACCCAAAAAAAAAAAAAAGGTGGAACCAACTCCACTTCGAAAGGAAGAGGGGGAGAAAATCTCCCCCTTCCTCACTTCCAGATATGCACCTACAAAGGCTAAGCCCATAAGGACCATTTGGTCTAGAAGGATAGCATCCAAGACCATCCTCAACATACTTAATGCAAATCACACTCCTCCTCCAAAGGTTGTCCTTCTCATTCATGAATCTCAATAACCACTTTGCAAGCAAAGCCCATTAAAGAACCTTAACTCCCTTAAGTCTCCTAAAACTTGCAGCTAACCTCCATCAAGGCATCCAAAGGGTTATCTATGAAGTTGTGATTAAGAAAGGCCAATTTTCTGAACAAAACAAAACTTCGTCCACCAAAAGATTGTATCTCAACTGCCCATAGATTTCCCTAGATTTCACTATCTTGTGAAACACTTCCACCTCAAGCCACAAATCGTTCAAGCAAAAACTGTGTTTTGGGATTAGAAGCTTGTCTACTACCCTACTTGGAGAAGTAGAAGGCAAATGTTAAGAAGTTGCCTCCAGAAGAAAGACATGATGAACCCCTCAAAACTGATTTCTTAGTCAATTAACTCAGAGAAAGTGATCACTGTGCAAGAAAGCCAGATCCTGTTTAGCCTAGACCGTGTAAAGCACAAACCTTTCGATGGAGGACCATCAAGATTACAAAAATAGAAGGGTAGAAAATTCCCTCGGGCAGAAAAAACGTAGTACCGGACAATCTTTCAGGACGAACTTAACCATGAGGGATCTCCTCCTACATAACACAAAATACCCAACACATACTAGAGACATAAAAGGCTACTACTACTCCCACAACCAATATCAAATGCCCTCATTTCAACCATGAAACAAACAAGACCCTGCATAAAATTGTCTTACAAGGACTTCATCCAACAATACACATCTTACAAGACAAAAGAATATCCTATCCTACAATCTTCTAAATCCAAACTCCAAATAGCAATAACATCTCCTGCTCAATCTCATTTAACTTGTCCTAATGGCTTAGCACAGTAAGTCTATTAGCCTCTTCCATCTCTAGTTCTTGAAAATAGCATTATCACATGAAAACCCCCCCTTAAGCTCCAAGGAATTCTCCTTTGTGTAATGATCAAGGTTGTCTTGCTTTCCCTTTCTTCCCGTTTGCATCGGAGAAAGCCAAAAGTAATAACTCAACCCACCATCCTTCAATTACTAACCTCATCTTGTTGCAATGAAAATGAATTCAATTAACTAGCCATGTAGCTACCCTCACCACATTTGAACCGAAATCCACATAAAAACCTCTGGAACAGTAGTAATTGGACTTATTGGATTCCCCCAAGTAAGTCATCAGAGATGGTATCACATGATCATATGGGAATGTGCATGGCCATCCAATCCCTTGGTCATCAATTCATCATCAAAATTGGCATCTCCACAAGATGCACGGATTTCTCTAAAGATAGCGTCACTCCAATCTAAAACTCCTTCAGCTTTTGACAAGTCTCCTAAGTATGTAATCGAACAATCAAAATGATTAGAAGGTGTCCAACACCCAGCTTTGCTTACTCTAACTTACTTCTCTAAGAAAAAGCAAACAATTTATGGGTGTGCTTTTGGTGAAACCCACTGGAGTACAAGATCAAAAGGATAATCTGATATCACAAAACTATAATAATGAGAAAGGTAGTCTTCCATACAAGGCTATCAACATCAAGTAACGTACTAAAATGATGAAAGTCATAAGCCAGTTGTCGGTTGTTACCTGTCATAGAGTAATGCAAAAGAAAAACCCTAAAAAAACTATAGTTCATATTGCCCTCATTTGACAAATCACCCTGCTATAATTACCTTTACAACTTACATAGATCCCCCATTAGTTGAACCTTAAGGCTTGTATCATTTTCTACTTGTACCAAACAAGATTATCTTCATAAAGCTCATTAAACATCCCAGAGACCTCCAAGCCCAATAGCTCATCCCCTTCAACACAGTATCGTAAGTTCAAGCATGTTCACTTTGCACGGTTCATCAAAGCTATGGTACCTAGACCCCATTAAACGTCAAGGCTATTGTCACTTTTCTCTCTTATAAGTTATGAAACACATGGTTTACCTAACAAAGTCAAAAGACAGCCCAACAGCCTCATTCAAAAGCATGATGCCCAATCATACTCTACTGAAGACATGCAAGATAGAGATGTAAACAAGGACACAGGCAAATATATGGCTAACACACTGAAGAATACATATGCACACATACACCAATCCACCAATAAATGCACACACAGCATTCTCTTAAAGTAACAGTGTAACCTTACAAATTGATAAAACCGGCCAAAATCAATTGTAAACAGGTAATACCTATGTAATAATTCTACATTGATCCTTTATTAGGATGCTTTTTGATCCACAAACCAATTGTTATTGTTCATGCAAGTATGGGCACAAGATTAAAAGGACATTGTTGCGGGAACACACACCCCCCCCCCGGTGGTCCCCCAAAATGCCAATCTTTTGGGTGTCAAAAAATCAAAGAACCTTGGATAGAGCAGAAAAACCTCTTCAGCAAATAAAAGACGAGCAGATCAGGATATTGCACAATAAAGATAACAAGGCCTCTTGTTCTTCTTCACCAAAGCTAGTCAATTTATTAATAGTATTTTTGTGGGTTGTAATCCACATTCTCTTTAGGATGTTTGGTTCGTGTCTTCTCCCTTTTTGGTTCCTCTAACAGAAGCTTTTTCCTCACTGAAAAACAGAAGGAAAAAAAAGCACGAAAATAAATTTTCTACAACCTTCTGAAGGCCAACTAGCTTTGGAGTTTTGCAAAAGAGGAGGATGCTCTATGGAAAAATTCAGTCAAGGCAAATACGGCATCCAAAGTTCAGTCGATGGAGCAAGAAGAGTTCTTATTCTTGTAGGGTCAATTATTGCAAATTTATTTTACAGATTTGGATCTATCCAAATCTTCAGCGCACTTTGACATGAAGTAGGGTCTACAATCTTGTGTTGGAATGATAAACTCTGGGGATCAACCATTAAAGCTTCAAGTTTCAAACCTTTCATTTAAAAGAGTTAACTATGCAAGGAGTGTCTTGCACACTAAAGCTTTTGGAACATCACATTGTAGAGAAGCCTACGGAGGAAGAATTGACCAACCACCTACTGGTCCACTCCAGCAGGTTTCTTTGGTTTGGCATTAACCTCTCTCCTGAATTTATCAATACATAC
>NCQV01068499.1:3350-14116 GCA_002740545.1 Lophocereus schottii
CTTAGAATTATAATAGTGAAGGGTTGGTGGCATTGCTAAGGCATCGGGGTGGTGGTTGACAGCAGCTTGGAGGCGGTCAATGACATCAGATAACAAGCAGTAGCCCAACCTGTAGTAGGCAGAACAGCGGTGACCGAGAGGGATATGAAGAATGTGTGGTGATGCCGTGACGGTGACAACGACAACACTAGGTGATGATGGTGGTGCTTAGAAGCTGACGACATTAGGAGCTGGCCGCAACAGCAAAAGAAGCGGGGGATGCATGGCTAGGAAGTGAAAGAAAAGGGAAGCAGGTGGTGTGTATGGAAGAATTGTTTTCCCTTTTTTTTTGGTGATTTATTACTTTTATTTGACTATACTCGCTTAAATTAAAACTTGCTTGCTAAAATAGAATTTAGCTCCCCTTCTTCTTCTTTTTTCCCCCCTCCATTTAACTTTTTGTCATATCAAATTAAGCTTTATCTTACCATTTCACCTAAGTTGTCAAATGGTTAATTTCTAAACCATGCACTTGGCTATCCCTAATTGGTTGTTTTTGCTTTTCTTATACAAGTTATTTCCTTAGTCATTAAGAAATTATATCAATTTGGTTAATTCCCGACATTATTTGGGGAGCATATCCCATACTTGCATACAAATGTATCCTTTTACGTAATTATTTTTCCATTAAATTATTTTGTAAAAATTTGATCACTTAAGTTGCTCAATCCAAGCATTTCATTTGTCGTACCTTAAATTTTGCGTGGTTCATTACTGTAATAAATATTATGGTCCTATGACTAATGTCACATTACCAATAATTAAGCATGATTAAATAGCAAGTGTTACATCCTCGCCCCTTTAAAAAAAGTTTTGTCCTCTGAATTCCCATGGTGGTCCATATGATTTTGACTAAAACTGTTTCTTAGTTACACAACTATTTAACTTTATGATCAACTATTTGGAAGGGTTGTTTTCCATAAGTTAACCCTTCAATCTAACTTCCAACCTTTCATGCACTACAGTGCGAGTCTAATCATACACATACCTAAAGAGTTATGATCTATGAATTGTATCATGAATCGTGGATTCATGGGCTTTCCTTTACTCCAACATTAAATCTTTGAATCCCCTTAATGGATAAAACCTTTGGAAATAGTTTGCCTCCGACTAGGAATTCCAAAAGTTTTCTCCTCTGATTAGTACGTGATCTTTGTCTATCTTGGGTTACATTCATGTTCTTTTGTATAATTTTCATCTTCTCAATGGCGTCTTGAACTATTCCTAGAGCCAAAATTAAAGTTTCACCTGAATCATTCCAATAAAAAGGAGTCCGACACCTTCTGCTATATGATATCATTATCGTAATAACTTAATATCTGTAGTATATGAGAATTGCTCAATCGTAACTTTTCTTCTCCTCATCTTCTTCCATTCACATTATCTTATAAACTTCAATTTACTAGTATCCACTAGTGCTTTGCCTAGAAATGAGTGTAACTTCACGCATCTATGTACTATTACTCTTTTAAAAGTTTGCATAACTTATACGGCACCATATCCTTGTTAGGTAGTAGAACACCTCTTATTGTGAACCCTTTGTATGAACTAGTCCTTTAATTGCATTATTTTTGATACGATGAGTTTAATTAAAGTTTAGTAATTTCCTATGTGTCTCTATTTCTGTCCATGTCTATGCTCTATTAGATTCTCTTCGTCACTGATTTTTCTCCCACAAAACTTTTATGATCAGTTGTCATTGCCCTAAGTGGCCTAATAATAAGATAAGCCTCATGCCCCAAACTTGTAAATCTTAAGACATCCTTATAATATTTAAAATATTAACACCCTTCAAGCATCTATCGCTCAACATCGACTGTCACTTGACTTTATTCATTAGAGTAGAAAATCTAACATTTTTTTAGAAATTCACGGCACCCAATTTTCAATTGACTTGTATATAAAAGAAATCATTCATAAGTCTAAGTCTCCATAACCACTTATATCCATTATAGGTCAACTTCTTGGAGATTTTAAATCTAAAGAATGTGATTCACCCCAACGAGTTTAGAACCAGACTTGGCAGATATAATTCCTGAGTGTCTATAGTACACTTGCAATGGACAACATATTTTCCTTTAATCAGTGAACAAGAAAGCATGGCACCTGTAGGGCAATTCTAATACATGCTCCTGGAATCTTAGGTTCTACTCATCTAAACAACAAAATTTGCATGAAATGTATTGCCTTAATTAGCCTAACCCCATATCCACCATGATCTTATTTGGCCCCAAACAACCATCTTTTAGAGTGTTCCTGACTAACCTTTAACGAGTGCTAATAAATTTAGAGTTCTAATACTTAGACTTCAATACTGTAAATACAAATATTCAACTGATCTATCTCTTATACTAATTGCCTGATCCTCTGCTGTCATTAAATTCAACCCTATGACTAAGACATAATCTTGAAGATACTACAATTTGTTTCTTGTCATAGTCCTTCTTTTCCCCCCTCTCTCTAGAAAGGCGTTAGACCAACTAGATATAATCTATTAGTAATAAATCTTCAAATTGTATTGTTTTCTCAATCCAGCGGACAATACCGTATTATAATTTTATAAATATTAAGCTGCAACCATCAACCCTGTTCAAGAATTAAGTTTCTTCCATGACGATTATTGTCATTTTTAGAAATCCTTTACAGGTCCACCGTTCACTATTATATCTTCTATATTGCTTCATTTCTCTCTCTATTCATATACAAAATATACAAATTTTGCTATATGCTCCAGAGGTGACATTTTCACCCCTATTATTTGATCCACACATCCAAATTAATAATAACATTTGCTTCCGTTTACACCTACTTGCAAAGTAGTTAATTGCTTTGTGCATTGTTTCAAATTTCTAGCGAAAATAAATTCCTTAAGGGCCTTCGCACTTTCACTATATTGTTTAATTACTTATTTACTAATGTATCCCTCCTTCTAGAGTTTTCCATGTGTCCTATCTTTGCTTTATGCAACTCCACCTAAGAAACCCAAGTTTTACTTACATTCTCAATACGCATCTACCACAGGGACTACTATGAATAAAAAGCTGATTTTCATACTTCCTCATTACACTCTCACAATCAGTTCTTATTAACCAGACATTTGGAATTCCTATAAGCTTCCGTTTTTATTTGTATAAATTGGAAAAGGATAACTATGCAAAATCCAGAATAGAAGTGATAACTAGTGAAAGAATTCTCCACTTATGTTATAATGGAACTTCTTATATTTACAAACTTGCACGGAAATCTCTTCCATGGGTCTGGACCGCCTGTCAAGAGGACACGCAATTCATTTGATTTGAAGGCACATGATTGTAGAGCGTTAGGTATGCTTCATAGGATTTGAAGTGATTACTCATATCACTAAATGTGCACCTTTTTAGGGAGCTCACTCTTAAGAACTTCGTAGTTAAGCATTCTTATTATGGAGAAATCTTGTGCTAGATGACCTTCTAGGAAGTCTCCCAAGCAATGTGTGAGCAAGGAAAAAGCATGTCAAAAATACTTGTAATGATTTGTGGGGCCAGTCAATGATCTACAAAGCAGTTCTTGATAATTGCTCGCAGCCCGGATGGGGGTTGGGGCATTACACTTGCCATTTCCTTTCCCTTTACTCCTGACAACCTACAGAAAGAACATGGCATATAAAGCAATTGTGTGCACATCTAATAATACGCAACTTAAAGGAACCTAAGTGAATTTTATGAGCTTTAACTTTAGCTTTGGGACCCTGTAAGAATGTGTCTTCTCATTATGTCCTGGTTTCTCACAATTGGAGCAATGAAGGCTACTACCATTCCTTGAAACCTTGCCAAACTTGTCCCTTTTTTTATTTTCCTCAGGCTACCTTCTAAATTGGTAGTTGATCTTCTTTTTGTATAGGAGGAGTATAAACAAGTTTCCTAGCGGCATGCTCCTACATATCTCTGCCATTGAGGGGACTGAGGGTATGAGAGTAAGTCCTCCTTAACATCTCCGTGTCGTATGATAGCGAAAGATTAGGTGCATGAGATACAACTAAACTACAATGTTGTACATGTGCAACTCCTTGCATTCAGAATGACAATGAACCCTTAAGTGCCATGCTTAACACTATATAGAGTTGCCCTTGCCCTAGATGCTCTCCACCACCTAGCTTGTTTTTATCTTTCTCTATCTTGACAAGGATCCTGAGGTAAATAGCTTGATCTAAACTTTGGGAGAACTTAAAACCAAAAAGTATTTCATCATCAACTTATGTATCTCCTCAAGCATATTCATCACAAGTTTGAACTTAGTCTCAATGATAAAGCCACTAAATATCTTAGCCATGTTGTTGTCTACTAAATCACATTTAGCATCTGGTTTGAAGAACGACCACAGAAATGTCGAGGATTCTTATTCTCTAAAAAACTCCCACGCTTCAGCATCCAAGTCTTGCATCCGTTTTATATATAGATTGAAATTATTATGACAGCTTGACTTAGCAATTCTTCAAAAAAAATCTCTCTGTGTTTGACTCCACTCCACCTACTTCTAAGGTTGGCATATACATACCTAGTGTAAAGTGTATGCTCAGTAGCAGGGGCGAGGTCAATTATAGCATCAACAAGCCCCCACTCTCGCCAAAAAAGGAAAAAAAGCAGCACTTTAATCTTCTGATAACTAAGTGTTAGAATTGAGAGTACACTAACACAAGAGGGGGGTGAATTGTGTTGGCAAATTTTCGCAGTTTCTGTGAACAGTTGGGGACTTATTTGGGCAGACTGTTTGTAGCGTGGACAGAAAGTATAAAACAGCGAAATAATTAAAAGTTGAGAACACAAGATTTTTACGTGAAAACACCTCGAGCCCAACCGAGGCGAAAACCACGACCTACCCCTGTAGGATTTTTACACACTTCCACTAAACAGGCTAAACACAATACAAAGGTAACCTTCACTGTTACAATTGCAACACACGTAACTGTCTATCCTAGACTAGTTACACACCACGTCCTTATCTCCCAAACTTGGACACACTCACGTAATCGTCTCCCCAAGACGGATACACACGTCCAAAGCCTCCCTAGGCTTGGACACACTCAAATTTCACTTTTGAGAAAAGAAGAGAATAAAAACACCTTACTTTTGTGCTTCTAACTAAGCTAATGTAAGGTACAATTTTTGCGCCTAGTATGCCAAGGAAGATGACTCAATTTTCACACACACTTTGAAGGTTTTTCTGAAAATATGATTTGCAAGTTAAATCCCTAGAAAAACCGTGTAAAAGCTTTCACAAAGATATTTGAAAATCGTGTGCAAGCCATGTATAAACCATGTGTGTGCGTCAATGAGGAGGTGGAGAAGCTCCTTAAATAGTAGAGAGAAACAAGATTTTTTGTATGCTTGAGCCACAAGTATAAGATCTTTTTGTTCCTAAAAGGATTATGGAAAGTGACGAATATTTTTGGTTGTCAAATCCTGAAATTTCCTATCTTATATTCCAAAAATAAGAGTTTGATTTATTTTGTAACAGATTTTCTTAAAAAGCTAGACTCAAAATCTCCACAATATGTTTTCAAAGCCAAAGATTAACTTATCCTGGGTTTAATAATAACAAAAAATTTATCTCAAATATTTTCAAAAACGTCAGCCCAAGATTTGAAAAATCTGTGAAAAACGCTTTGGCTTGAAAACAGTCTGAACCCTAATCTCGTAACTGATCTGAGACAGTGTTCTTAAAAATCATTCAAGGTAATGTTAGATCGAGTTCTTCCAAGTGGCATATTAACAAGAATCTAAGAAAATAAAACCTATAACAAACCAAGACTCTTGTTGAATCAACCGAACAATATCTATAGGATCTTGTCTTTTTACTTCAATGTTGTGGTGTTACTCAGGCCTGTTTCCTGAGCTGTTCCTGGAGTTCTTCATGTCTTCTGATGTGCTTTGAGTTTATTGCCATTCAGCTGTTCTGAGGAACTATTCTTAAGACCTGTTGTTATGATGCTACTCAGAACTGTTTCCTAAGCTGTTCCTTGAGTACTCTATGTCTTTGATGTGCTTTAAGTTCTTTGCCATTCAGCTGTTCTGAGGACCTATTCTTAAGACCTGTTCTCAATTATGGTTAATCAAGCAATTTCAAAGTTTTCCAAATAGTATTTGGAAGCTGTTCGATCAACACACTCAAGTGTATATTCCATTTGTGTTTGTTATCATCAAAACCTTACATTACATAATGATGGGGTCAACAATTTCCCAACACTAAGTCATTGTGATTTAAAAAAAAATAAAAAAATAAAAACCATAAATAAAACACGGCCTGAGCTTACCTTTTGCTTGTTAGAAATGATGGTCCAACCTTCCCCAGTACCAATCTCCAAGTCATCCTTTAGTAGGCCACAGAACCATGTCAGCATCTCCCCATTCTCCTTTCGCCTTAGGCTTCATGGAATAAGATACATGCTGCTAATTACGCCTCTCCCAACAATAGCAAATAATTAACCATTTCATGGTCTTTCAAGAAACAAGCATCAATGCTAATTACTCTTCCACAATCTTCTAAGAAACCCCTTTTTAAATTACTGAGGCATAATCATAGGCACTTGAAGATTTATTTGCCATCAACATGCTTGCTCACCTGTATCTTGAAAGTGGTTCCACTATTTTGTTTAAGCACTTAGGTCCTTTAAATAAGTATGTGATTTTAGAAAATTTACAACAAATTTATTTTTGGTGTCCAAGAGAGGCCAAGTCCCTAAAAGTTAACAAAATAATTATGAAGTTAAACAATATAACATTTCTTCATAACAATAAGCTTTTTAGAATTGTTATAATGTTCATATTTTATATTATAAGTGACATGAGACATTTGATTTACTTATGTAAAGTAATAGTTCTTTCGACATTCAACAAATTTTACAATTATAATAATAAACCTAGTTATATTATTAGTAAAATAAGTCCAACTATTGATAAACAATTAAGTGATCTAGTTTTAATCACAATCCAATCCATAAATACTTTCCGCAAGTGCTGAATGATGTTGAATTATGCTAAATTATACCGAATGATGCTGAATTGCGCTGAAAATGTGTTAAATACTAATGATAAGCACTTATGATAAGTTGAAGGGTATGTTCTTTTCAACTTAAGTATTTATCATTAGCATTAATCACATTTCAGTATGATTCAGCACAATTAAATATAATTTAGTATCATTAAGTATAATTCAATATAATTCAGCACAATTAAGCACAGTTCAGTACTTTTAAAAAGTACTAATGGATTAGATTGTATTTAAATTCAAATCACCTAATTATTTATCAATAATTGGACCTCATTTACTAATACCATAAATAGGTTGAAATCGTAAAATGCAAATGATTTTGAAGAAATAATTTATTTACTACATAAATTTGTCATTAACTCTCTAAAATCACATGATTATTTTAAGAAACTAATAAAATGACACAAATTTTTTTGAAAAAAATTTGTAATAAAAATTAATTATTTTACTAACAACTTCCAACTCCAATTTGTATTGATGTATATTCTTGATAGTTCTAATTACAATTATTTTCAAAATTAAAGTAATAATGCAGTCTATTAAATTCAACAATATAGGAAATCCAATGTAATATATGAAAACGGAATACGTTGATTGTCTTGGGGTCATTTGTCATCCTAAGATTGGTTCATTGTTTTCCTTTTTTTAATTTTTTTAAACTTTGTGTAATTTTAGGTGCCTAGCTCTTGACGTTAACCAAGTAATTATATTCCTTGAACTAATTTAATGCAATTCATCTCTATTTAAAAATTCATGAATCTTAGCATTATTTGTATCAATGCAACAAATAGAATTTTGTTAATTTGTCCCATGCATGTATCAAACAAGTATAAATAACTCTTACTATCACTTGCATGCATTATATGATTGCTTATTACATATTACCAAGCATAAATATTGGACAAAGTTGCTATTATTTAAATTCTAAGGGATTGGAAAAATTACTTCTAACAGTAGGGGATTTTTTTGGTAAAAAAAGACACTTTTAAATTACCTCTCACAAATAGATATATGAACATTCTTAAATTGACATCCATAGTTAACTTATTATAAGGATAACTTAGATATTCATTAATAAGCTAAATAAATTTACACTAATTGTGTGAAGCATGGTATTGCAACTAGTTTTGTGTTAATATTAATGACTTCAGAACAGTAGATATATTCACAAACTATTTGCATATTATATATATCAATTAAAAAAGTTAGCTATAAATAAATATTTTTTTTAGGAAATTTACGAATGAATATTCATTTACAATAGTTTATGTTGGGTTTATTTAAATAGATTTATAAATATATTTTTTGGCTTAATTACGATTAAATATAAACCAATTTAGCACAATTCATCATATTTCAACATTTTTCATCATGATTCGACATGTTTTAGTATATTTTAGTATGTTTTAACAATAAGCACTAATAAGTACTTATCATAAGTTGAAAAGAACACACTCGAAAAGAACGTTGCCTGTAATGGAGATTATAACTTTGTAAATTGCAGTGAAATATTTGTCCTCTGCAGTGAACCTTTACTAACTTGTAATGTACACTTAGCTAGTTACACAGAAATGATGGAACAAAAATGCACTACTAGCCACTCATCCGAAGTTAGCACCTAATAAAATGATAAAGTTAGGCACATCACATAGTTTTTCTTGACAAGCTTTCATTCACAACAGCGAACACTATCAAGTTCAACTAACACAATCACTATGGACAAATTTACATGGATTTGAACCATTTCCAGCATCTTTTTTTTTTGAAAAAAAAAACCCTGCCAGCTTCAAGGGAATTTCATCAACTCTCAAACTAAGTGATTTCTCTGTTCTGCTTGACACGTTAAAAAGAAAATCGTATAACCCAGAAAGAAACATTCTTGTCTTTAGTGGTGTTGGATCGGGTTGGATCATAGTCACGTATCCCAATTTTTTTGGTATGGCTTGTTCATCTTTGCAATGTGGCTGTTGCTTTAATCATCATCTACAATTCAGAAAATGACAAAAGATATCATTACTCACACATAAAAGAAAAAGAATAAAAGCCAAAAGGAAGCAATTTGATTCGTCCTTAGCCCAACGGCAAAGAAAATAGATAGCTCATGTCTGATGACTATACGGAACACATGCATAGAAAAATCACAATGAGTTTAGGGTCACATAGTGTGGAGGTGCTATGTCAAGCAATAAAAAGTTCTCACTTTTACATATAAAAGTCTCATAAAAGAGAAGGTATAATATAGCATTACTTATATCCTCCAAATAATAGATTCTTTAATTTGATTTTCAAAACATTGCTCCTTGGTGGGCTTAACGCTAGCTTATATAACATCCAAAGTCATCACTGCGCATGTATAGCAAGTACAAAAATAAAATTATTGATATGCATTAAATAGGCCATGCTTACTTTTACTTCCGAGGAGAGTCAAAAAAGGCAAGGATGAGGTCAGTGAAAGAATAAAAAGGGTTTTGAAAAAAGCTTCCAATTACGTATATGGAAATATGCATGATTAGCTTCAATATCACCACTTCCTAGATGAGTAGGGAAGACTCACCTCAATGTCAGTTGTAATGTCATTGACCGTTTCAATGTCACAGCTCAAGGACATTGGTGTTTTGAGTGAATGACAAAAGTTTAATTTGAATACATTAAGTTGCATAGGCAATCTTGATTGTGTAGGAATTGAATATCAAAGTTAGAATCTCTGACTTTGGTCATGACAAAATCGTTTTTGGTAAAAATGATTTATATAATATATTGGTTTATTCCTTGGGATATATTGCTATTTATATATTTGGAAATAATCCTTTATTTATATCTGAATGGATTATATCTTCTGATGTAATATATCATTGCTTATTATTCGAAATATTGTAAAGATTTTATTTGATTCAGTTTTTGAAAATTGTAATAAATCAATCTTAAGTTCATTTGTAAAGTTTTTCGGTTGATCGCGGGAAGATCTTTGAGGATCAAATCAAGCTTTTCTCTTAGCATCCATTAATTATGACAATCAAGCACCAGATTTGAAAACACCAAGGTTCAAATCAGCAACATCGGATTCTGGACAGAATACATCGAAGATTTGGCATGAAATACTCTAACGGTAAGAAGGGTTTCAAATCTATAAAAGGTGAAGCTAAAGCATATTGCAACATAGAAGAAAAAATCACATCGTGAAAAGAGCTCAAGTGCGAATCATTCTAACATAATTGATCTTTATTTGTATATTTGAAAAGGGAATTATAACAAGTAAGTTCGGGAACCTACTTAGGTAGTTGAGAGGTCAATCCTTAGTAAGTGTGCTAGCTAAGATTCCTAAGTCGAGTGAGATTGGAATAATAGACATATTGTAAAGCCAATGTCATTGGTGTGTGCTTTGAAGTGAATAAGAAGTGGGGGTGTTTAAATCCTAAGAAGTGTCTTAGGCAGTGACTAGCCTTGTTTGGAAAGATGAACATCGTAGAAGTATCCTGTGTTTTGTCCCATTTCATTTCTTTACTTTAATTCTATTTATCACTAACATTGGTGACTTACCCTCATGGTTGTCATCTCTAACACTGGCTTTACAAATTCAAAGTTCATTGATGTTTTTATAAAGTCTTAATTTTTAAGATGTCACTCTATTCACTTCCCTCTAGGATTATCTAACATTGACTTTTGGGACCTTCAATTGTTATTAGAGCCAAGTTCACACACAT
>NCQV01068503.1:5385-18892 GCA_002740545.1 Lophocereus schottii
GGTGCATTTGATAATGGAGAGATATACTTCCTTATGTAGTATATAAATAATGAATTTTTGACTAAAATTTGCCATCAATGAGATAACAGTTATGTGAATGCAAACAATTTTTGTGATTAACTAGAAATTGTTTATCTTTGGAAGAAGGGACTTTCTTGAGTCTAATCATATATCTCACGCAGTGAGTTTTATGAAGGACTGGACCCTTGGCTTGTGCTGCACAAGAATTGTTTTAAAATATTATTTAAAAGATTTTTAAAGATATTATAATTAATCTTATAATTTAACTTTTTAAAAATAACACTATTAACATATCAAGACTTTATTTCCTTTTTCTCTTCATACAAGTAACTCAAAGAGCATTATTTATTATGATGACTTTAAATCACATATTGTTTTAATATTTATATTTAAATAAAATATTAATAAAGCTTTAAGAGATACGTATCACAACTGCATCATTTGTATTCACTTTTATATATAAGTATATAATTATACAAGGTTGGCGGCTTTTCAAATCTATTATTTAGCTAATTAATGGCAAAAAACTCATAATTAGATATTAAATTGTGGTTACTCCTCCCCTCATGGTACACTATTACAAGATGTTCATCATATTTCCACTTAGTAGGAGTTTTATGTTGATAATTATATTGTCTTGTGCGCTTCTGCTTTTCATACCAGTTGTTGTGAAGAACCTTTGATTTTGACTTGTTACCTGAACTCCTTAGATATAATCTAGACAACCCATTTCTCGTCATGAAGCCGTTTCGTATTATAATAAATTGTCAACAACTTTTTATGCAAGGATATATTTCAATTGAAAAAATGTAATTTATAACTATTTGCTATTGGAAGAATAAGAATGTTGATAATGGCCTTTAGTGATTTTAGATTTTCTTTTTAGTGTTAAATTAGTTAGATCTAATACTGGAACTCATAGTAGTAAGAATTTTAAAACATCGCGCAAAAATGGAATAAAATTCGTCTAAAATGCTCCTTATATTTCATGAATTTAAAATGATATTGCGGAATTAAACTTCTTTGACAAAAAGTACTCAATAACATGATCATGCAGGCAAACTAAGAATTCAAGCTTGATCAATTGTTGAACCTTTTGTTATACTATAGTTTAAATAGTTGTTTTAGTTAGTTCATGTAACCTATATTAGAATAAGTGTTAAAATAAGTGTTTTTCAATTATATAAAAGTAGGGGGAAAAACTCTTATCAATATAATTTGATAATTTTAATTACAAAGATATCAATGAAATTCATTAAAAACTTTCTAGGGATTATAAAGTGAATTATATTTGCCTTCAAATGATCTTCTAAGGGATGTCTATAGAATTTGTTGGAAATACAGAAGCAAGTATCGTCTGTATATTGTGTATTAAATAAAGAATTTATGTGAGAAGCCCCATGGGCATGTTCATGGAATAGAATTTTGGGGTAAAGAATTGTCAATTTATTGTAATTTGATGAATAGAATAGGAAGGAAGTTTACTATGCATTGTCTTTGATTTACATCATAAGTTGATGATGATGTGTGCTTACCTGCTGTCCTCAGTAACAACAAGATAAATTAGGTAATTTCTAAACCCTTAGTCCCTTAAAAATATTAGAATAAATATTAAAGCAAGAAAGCAATAATACCATAATCATCGTTAGGATTTTGAGAATGTTTGTTATTATTATTCAAATTCATAACCATTTTTATTTAAAATTGTTTTCAGGTGGTGCTTGTGTCATCATAGCTCTTGATGACAACATCCACAACATCAAATATCTATGCAACCATTTCTTGCACCAACATCATTCATGTGTTTATCTGTATCGTCTTCATCATCAATGAAGCTAGCAATTAATCAAACTAGTATTGAAAGTTATTTATGTTTAAATGACATTAGAATAAGTCGCATATAGAATGATTACGTACTTGACATTCCTCTCTCTCTCTCTCTCTCTCTCTCTCTCTCTGATTCACTTCCTCCATCTAACTTTGAGTAATCTTGTTATTCATAACCTAAGTTATTAGAAACCAACCTAGACAAAAAGGCAAAAATGAGAAAGCTTGTTTTAAGTTGGAAAAGAGTGAGGAAATTTGGATTATCTTTACTTGATTATTCTCTTCGTCTTATCATTGCTAATGGTGGTTGAGCTTTTGACATTGGTTTTGGTGATAGTGGCTGAGCTTTTGGCATTCATTGTATCAATAATAACTTCTATTCCTCTTGATGCATTCTGTGCATTTGATGTTATCTTCAATTTATGTGAGTTTAGAAGAATCATCATATATTATATAAAGAATGCAAGATATAACATCCATTTTGTAGATATTTGAAAACATTTTCATTATTTCCCTCCAAAAGATAAGATTCTGAGAAAACCTTTATTATAGAGAAACTTTGTGAAAGTAGCTAACTTGTTGTAGGAAGATGCTTTTATTTGAAAGATGTACTTATTTTCTGTAACTTTCTTGATTGGAAATGGAAGTTTATCTTTGCTATCTTCAACCTATAAAATAAAAGATTTAACAATGTATCATATATGATTTTACTTTCATTTTTGTGAAATTAGGATAACTATAATATTTATTGTAATAAAACCTTTTCATTTTCATCCATATCACAAAGAGTCACACATAACTTGCCAATTAATTTCTCAGCCTCTTTATCAAAAAGGACAAATATTGTCGCATCAGATTCATCTTTCACTACAAGTTCCAATCAAAACCTACAAAGTTCCGTTGTTATCTGATGCGTTTTAATATAATACTTGAGAACACAACAAATTTGTAATTGGTATTACCTTATAATAGATTTGTCAGCATTTCCCTGGCAATGTTCACAATATAAGTGAAGACCCATCATTCATACTTCCTTTTGCAAATATTATTATAACATGAGACATATTTCTCATCCTTTTCTGTTTTGACGTCGACAATCTCAACAGAATAGTAAAAGTGTCATTCCTTCCCATTAGGGAAAACAAAGGGTTATTTTGCATGCAGATTAATATAATGTTCTCGAACAATTTTTTCCCCTCTTAATCAATACACATTGAGGGGAGGTACAAGTGGAGGTACAGAAGGGGGAGGTGTTATATGACTTGGAAGAAATTAGAACTATGATATATTTTGAAAGTATGTGATTTGTGAATAAAGATGGTGAATTTTTTTTTTTTTACGGCATAGTCATTCTAATATTAGTGGACAAAGTTATTAGCAAATAACAACATACAGAATTATGATTATTGATATTTTTAAATTATATAAATACTCCATATCAATATTTAAAGATGTGTCAAACTTTGACAAAGCCTTTTTGAGTCATTTTGAGGATCTCGACGAGATTTTGAAGGTTAATTATTATCGTCTTTTTAGTGATGGTTTTTTATGTCACGTCAAGTATTTCCACACTAATTTCCTCAGTTGATGACCTATGAAATGCGTGACTTACAATTGAGTTTCTTAATAAGAAAATTGTCTTATCAAGAAAGACTTACTCCAAATGTGTTTTCAAATTGATAGCTTCTTTGAGTTTTGATTTAAATATATATAAGTGGCAAAGGTGAAGATAATGTCACATTTCTTGGATTACAACATTTCATGTTAATGTCACATTTGTTTTCCATCCATATTGCTCAAAAAAAAGGAAGATTGTGTCTTCTATTCATAGTCATCCGCAAGCTCCTTCACTACATTTGAGGTGAACACTCCAATCTTATGTAATACCCCAACCTCCTGGGGTTAGAAGTGTTAATGATTTCTTATATTTTGGAGGGAAAGGTATAGAATTTCACCTAAAAACTGACCGCAACCCTGACTTAAAGTCTTGCATCAGGCACTATAACCATAAACATAAAGAATATGTTCCACGACTTGATGGCTACATGTCAGAGACCAAAACTCTATAGGCCACACACCTAAAGTATAGAAGCTATAAAATTTAATAAAAATAAGAGTAAGAGATACAACTCAAGAGATGACACATCCGGAGCACTGGGGCTTACATCCCAGAAGTAACTAACACCAATCAAACCTAACAACTAACTAGTTAGATGGTTGGCCTGCATGGCCATTCAAAGCGATTGCTAATACATGAATCAATGAGTTTAGCTTACATATGAATAAGATTGTATGAATACATCATATTACATTATTCAAATAATGAATTTAGGTATATATACATGTAACTCCTTTTTCCAAAGCAAAGGCAGATTTCGACTCGATGTACGCAGAACAACCTCTGCCTATCTTTCAAGAACCTAGGAAAAATGGGAATAGAGAGGGGGTGAGCTATCACACACTCAGTGACTAATTCTTAACCCCAAGAAAATAAAACAATTTCACATAATACGTCGAGGTAGCAATCACACACAATTTGATATTTGATATCACATAATAAACATTTAAGATCCCCCATATTTATCAATACATCATAACCTTTAGAATCCAAATGGCATCCCTTCCCTTCTTCTATTCCATGTACAAGAGCGCTCAACTTGCCCAATCTGTGACTCTTGTAACCTGGCAGTGACAA
Source organism: Lophocereus schottii (assembly GCA_002740545.1). Classification (NCBI taxonomy): domain Eukaryota; kingdom Viridiplantae; phylum Streptophyta; class Magnoliopsida; order Caryophyllales; family Cactaceae; genus Lophocereus; species Lophocereus schottii. The sequence continues at coordinate 9,929 of NCQV01068503.1, forward strand.
TCTCACATTACACTTACTTAACATCACATAATACACACAGGACTTAATACCAAGTTGCCTCATGCTAAAATCTAGGCATTGAGAGTAGTAGCTATTCAGTTCACACATAAGCATATAACATCAAGAAATTTAACTAGAATTATCAACTGGAATTCTTTTCATAAGAAAATGGAATAATACATAGGCGGGCAAGGACATTCACTTAAACCACATTAAACATTTGTAAAAGAAACAATCCCTTCACAGGGAATTCATTTAAATCTCCACATAAGCCTTTATAAAGGACACATGCATATCTCCAAACATTTTCGCTAGTATAATCCTCGAACGAGGAGTTATCAACTCATAATGAGTAAGAAAGCATTTTTCGGGGTATCAAATTCACACGTTGGTGCTCTATTCACGTGAGTGTTTATCATTGTCAGGATGTTCTAGGGTTCCACATCTGGGTCTACTCTCTAGGTATTAGCATTCCTATATACTGGGTCTACTCCCTAAACTTATGTTCTACCTTTGGCAGGGTCTTTTAGGGCTCCTGCTTTTGGGTCTGCTCCCTAAAGACTCACTAGCACTATCCTCTTAGCCCAAAACATTTTAGATACAACTCATTTTCAACATATTTGCATCAAAATTTCCATTTTACCACAATAATGACATTTCCATTTTCAAGAAGGCTAAAATGCCTTAATAACATCAAATTGACTTATGAAAAGCATGCAAACACTCATTTTGGCAAAGCATGCTTATAAATGAGCCAATGGCTAATTAAGCATTTACCTTTTAAAAAAATGGATATTAAAGCTCGTTTTAGAAGCTAACAGTTTGCAACTTACTCTTAATTACCTTCACTTACAAGAACTTTAGGAGTTTAGATCCACAACTCAGTCACATGCTTTGGGTTTACTGAACTCATTCAAGCTTATACAAATGAAGCATTCAAAACAAACTCACAAACTTTACATAGCACTTCATTAATTCAAGAACAACGCATCAAAGGTTCGGTAGATGGTGCAACTAACTAAACGATTTAGTGAAATGGTTCAGCTGGCCGTTTAGCTAACAATTCGCTAGATTCAGGTATGGCAACAATTCGAGATTCAAGATGTGACCAAACAGGCAAGTATAGTTTAGCTAGAGTAAGTCAGGGCACGAGCAAGCTACTGCTCAGTTTATGAAGCCGATTTTTAGAACCGTTTAGCTGACTCTCCTGTTTTTTCACTTCACTCCATCACTAAACTGAGCAAACATGAATGGCACGTTAATAGATACAATTCACTTGGGTACCATGTTACAAATATGGTAATTAACAAGTAATAACATAACATCAAACATAGCATCAAACACGACAATACACTCCGTAAATTCATTGATGTTCACACAAGCTAAACTCCCTCCTCATGGTACCGCGCACAACGATCCTCAAAATCATCTCAATTTCAACCCAATCAATCCACCTGCTCCCATAAATTCTCAATTCATCAAAACTCGAATCTAATTAGCAAATCTAACCTCACAAACAATTCAGAAAAATATTTGCAAATTACTAGTAATTTAGGGAATCAAGAACCACCGACCTCATTCCAAGCCAAAGGGCCTGATTGATGGGCTTAGTGGGTGATTTTAGCTGAGTTCAAGTCTCGCCCTCCTTCCCTAGTTCTCAGTACGCTTTCTCTGCCTTTTGCTCATGTACTCTTTCTGGCTCTCTGCCCTTCTATCTTCTTCTCTTCAGATCAATGGAGTGGGGGCAGTGTGCTGGTAGCGGTTTGAGATTTTTGAGGGTCGACCACTGTCAGGCAGGTCACCGCCATCTCTAGCCATGGCCACTGCGCTTCCTCTCCTCTGGCTCACTCTTCCTCAGCCCCCCTCTCCCTATTTCTCTCCCTTGGCATCATGGTGGCTATGCAAACCAAGTAGCAGGCATGGCCAGCACCCCACTGCTACACCGCCACCTCCCTCCTCTCTCTCTTTCTCTCTCTGTCTCTCTATCTCTCTCTCTTTGTGCTGGTAGAGTTCGACGAGAAGGAGTAACCCCCCTCTTTTTGCTACTTCTCATTTTCGCGAGGGACAAGGGCCTTTAGCCCTTTTTTCTTTTGTTTTTATTTCCTTTTTTTGTTTTCTGGGTCAATTCACCAATTCCACAAACAAACTTGGCCCAAATGTGCTAGCCTAATTGATTCTGACCTAAAATAGGCCAATTCAATTTTGTTATTTTCGCGTAATCTCGACATAGCCTAACTTTGAACTAAATCGGCTAATTTTAAGAAATCACGTAATAAGTCGAGAAAAATTATAAATTTTCTACACATAAATTATTAATCAAAATCAATAACTTCGAATTAAAAACTTCAACTATTACATATTAAATGCTCCATCAGAGAATAATTTGCATCAATTTCCATAATCCTCCATACATTTTCCCGACAATGTTAGCCTAACTCGCTTGTTCCTATACACAATTTTAGAAATTTTAGTATTTAAACTTTTACAATTAATGTAAATTAGATGTAAAAATTGAACATTTGTACTTTTGCATAAAATATGAAAATGGGCTGGCCAAAAATTCTCCTGTTCAAGAACCAAAAATTGAAAATTTTTTTTCACCAATTGTCTTCCTTTGAACTGGTTATTGACTTATGGTGTAGCTGATGACATTTGCGAAATAACAACTATTGAATTTATTTATTATTATACTGGAATTGAATGAAAATTTTATAGTCAATATATAATCGAGTAAAGTACACTTGTTTAAGTGTTGTTGTTTCCCAGTCAAAGATGAAGCTTATTAAAATCAAAGAAATTAAACTCGTGTCTCGTTATTTGGTTTGAATCAGCTTCGATTTCTTTGACAATAGTATTCACATGAAATTGCAACATTGTCTTGCTATCGCTAACAACTCTAAAGTTATCTTTGTTGGGCTTCATTGTAAAATTTTGTATCATGAAGATGCCAACTTCTGTGAGAAAGTCAAAATAGAGGTCAACAAAATTTGATTTGATAGTTATATGAATGTAATCTTCCTGCATTAAACAAAGCAAAGATTTGCATTGTAATACATAACTTTGGATAAAGATTTGATTTAAAGAAAATCGTTACTGCCTCCAAAAAGGGGGGAAAAAACTCTAATGCAATTAGAGAGCCATATGGCTATGAAAACTAACATCTACCCCACCTATTATTAATGATATTATATAATACTATTATGAGAACATGTTTGGCTAATATTAGCACTAATATATTTCATATCTTTTCATCTAAAAATGAAATGGACAATATGGTTATTTTTTTAGCCTAATTAAAATAATAATAGGATAATGTAGATTTTAGCGACTAACCGACTAACCTTTTCTTCAATGAGAACCATATCGTAACTTAAATGAATTGTCCTTCATGTTATAGCAATCCCACGTTCTTGGTACTCTTAGGTTTTATTCGCCAATCATTTTTTTTGTAGATATTTGGTGAATTAAAGAACAATTCTCCATTATAATAGTTCTTGATTATTCTGAATTGCTTAGTAGTTGGTGGTCATGACTGTACAATGTGGATACCTTTAATAGAAATATATTAGACACCTAACTAGATAATATAATTAATTTTATTAAATTAGGGATAAATTATGGTTAGAAGGTACTTGAAAGGTTGACACCTGATACAATTAATCCTACAAAATATTACATTAAATTGCTCTAGAATTGTTGCCTTCACCATTAAGTGTGTGAAATGTTAGAGTCAATTTTTTAGTGTATAATATTGCTCATTTCACATGCAAAATGCAACGTCCGTATCAACCATTTAACTTGATTATGATTGTCAGACTCTCTAGAGAGAGATAGGCAACAGAGAGAGTGTCTTACGAAACCCTAATTGTCTCTAGTCATGCTCTTCATGATGAACAAGCCTCTTGACCCTAGTTCTTCGCCTCCACCTAATTGCTGCTGCTCTACTGTCATCTCTTGAATTCTCTCTATTTTACAAATCCTACCTCTTCTCTATGTCTATTTTACAATTAGATCTACACCTAATTGCTGCTGCTCTACTGTCATCTCTTGACTTCTCTCTATTTTACAAATCCTACCTCTTCTCTATGTCTATCTTGTATGTAGGGCTATTTAGGTTCTTCTCATTCTCTAATGAACCCTACTGTTCCCATCGCTCTCTCTCAGTCTTCTTTGCAGATCTCCCTACTCATGTCTTTGTTCTAATTTTGGTGAGACGTTCTTGCATGAAATTGCCATAATCAAGCATCATATTTACATCATAACCCTAGTACAGGGGTTTGGAAGTGAAAGACTCTTGCTCTGTCTCCACATCTAGCTACTTGATAATTTTCTTCTGTTTCTCATATCTCAGTCTCATATGCCTACCTGTACTACAATTGGGCCTACTCAAACCACCGTCGATGAATGGCGCCCGATTCACCTATCCTTTATTTGCTTGTTACTTCTTCTCTGATTTTCTAGACACCTACCTAAACTCTGACCATAGTCTTCTTCTCTGCAGATCTATTAACCAATGCTGTTACTTGCATGCCATCCCCATTATCATAACTGATCTTTGCATCATAGCCATATTACAGGTGGTTTGGAAATGACAGCTTCTTACTTTGACCTTCGATATAACTAGAATACCTTTCAAACAAGTTATAATCATGGCATGCTTGCATTTAAAAAGTGAAAAGCCTGGTCTTTCAACTGAGGTATCCAAGGTAAGTCCTTCCCTTACTCTTATTTGGTTTGCATTATGAATCTTCATCCTTCCTTGATGTTCGTCTCTATTGTGGTGGTATTATGTCTAGGTTGTATGCACTGTGTCTGGTTTGGTTTCTCTTGCCTTTAGTGTGCTTACTTAGTCCTTTCACTATTTATACATGGGAGGTTGAGTTCCCCCTCCCCACACGTACCATCTTGAGTCATTTCCTCCTCTTGTCACTTTACCTATGTCGTCATGCCCTAAGAAAGCCGATGATGGCAATCCTTTCACTAATAAGTCAGGTCCTTCTGCTAATCCTACAACATAGACTCCAACCCAAACTCCAATGGATAGACATCTACCTGTTTATCTTTATCACCAAAAATCATCACCCATCCCAGAGTAAGCCAACTCCGTTAGCTTTAGAATGGCATCTCATAATCCAACTATCAATACCACTCTTTCACTACAGCCATCTATTCACACTGAACAACTGGCACCTCTTCACCAGACCTCCAACACCACCTGGGGCATCTTAAAGACCAGTGTGGAGGAAGTGCTTGAGTTAGTGCCTACTCCACCTCATGTGCCAAGCTATATGGATGAGCTCATAGCCTTATGCTTGATGGCTGTGTTATAGGGTAACATTCTTCCAATAGCTCTAATAATAGCTAAGACCAAGTTTAACTGGAAACATATTAAGGGTCAAATTGAATACATTGACCTTGGGAATGGATAGGTCTTGCTTAGGTTTTATTCTGCTACTGATATAGAGTATGTTTGGTATAATAGACCTTGCTTTGTTTAGGGTTTAAACCTTGTCCTTAGTAATTGGGTACCTTACTTTAACCCATAATCAGCAAGCATAGGTTGTATCAACTAGTGGGTGAGAATCCCTCGCCTTGCAAGACACCCTGAGTGATCTGCTTAGGCATATAAGATAGGTGATTAGAGTTTACCATACCATCCTTCGTGGCCAAAAAGGGAAGTTTGCTAGAGTCTAAATTAATATTGATGTCACTAACCCTCCGTCGGGCAAATTGAGAATCCCAACTTCTATTCGTGAACTTTTCATCCCCGTTATCTATGAAGGGCTCCATGAGGTCTGTGCCATGTATGGGAGTAACACTCACACATTGGACTAATGTCCCTATATCCCCTCTCCCCCAAAGATTAAAGTAATGGTAGAAAGATTCTAAAGCCATGGTATTGCTGAAAATCAATCCACTATTATTGCATCCTTTAGTGAACCCCCTGAGTCTAAGGATAAATGAACTTAGGTAGCCCGCAAAAGAGAGGGAGACCTCCCCCCACTTTTAAAGATAAAAAGGAGATGCTATGGGCATTAAAATTCTTGAGCCTCATCATTATGTCTTAGCCAAGAAAAAGGTTGAAGTCATCCAAGGATAAAGGTAAAGCTGTAGTTACTGAAGTTGATCCTCTTAATCATGATGCTGAGGCTACTCCTGCTATTTTGGAGGGTGTTCCCATGGCTGAATTAAGGGCTTCCTGTTTGCTTGGAGGACCCCCTACTCTTCCCTATGAGCTCTTCTCTAACAATACTCACACTATTGTCTTTAGCTCCACTAGTCTACTAGCCACTCAGCCTCTTAGCCCCACTTCTCCTCTTGAAAGGATTCCTTCTCCTATTCATGAGGAAGAGGGGAGTTCTTAAATGTTTGATTGTCTCATGGAACATAATGGAGAGCACAATATTTTTCTAAAGCTTGATGATCTGAATGACCCACTACTTTTTACTGAGTCATCTAAGAAAAGGAAACTAGAGGAAAGGGATGAAGCATCCACTGGAGAAAGGGGAAGAAGCATCCTCTCACTCACACAACTAATTCGTATAATGAGTGGAAATTATTTTTGGACATTCTAGGACTTAGGTAAAGGTTTGTATGCCACATCAAAGCTGTGCCAGGACCCAAAAAACTAGACAACCTTTGACTAGCATCCTATTACAACTTATCTTGAGACTGATCTGATTTAGTAGTTTACTTTCAAATCTAACCTAATAGCTTGCTGATTTGAATCTTTTATCTGACATCTTTTTGGGTAGATGGGATGGTGTTCTCCAATTGGCCAAGTCGGTGTTGGTTAGTAACGAGGCTGCCGATGGTCTGTGATGACACTCTATTCCACTGCATTATTACTGAGACCAATGTTTGGGTGCTCTTTTTTTCAGAGTGGTTTATAAGCCATGTTGCTGAATTTTTTTCTCCAAATTACCTTTCTAGGCTTCCATCGTTGTTTTATTACCAGGCCTCCAAAACCTAGGCAGTATGTGGTTTGCATGTCTTTGAAGCATTCTTCAGGATTGACCCCTTCATTGGGTTGTAAGTATTGCAGTTTAATGGGAATACGATGGTTGTGAATTTTTAGTTTCGTGATCTTAAACCATCATTAATCTGTTATGTCGGGATTACAATCCTTAGGGTGGTCAGGTTAGTGCTGGTTCTTGATGAATTTGATTATGTTATATAATGATGCTTTTTTCTATTTCTCATATTTTGAGACCAACTGTGTAACACCCCTAATCCTAGGGCTAGTGACGTTAACGTTTTCTCAGATTCTGGGGCAAAGCAGACTGCATTTCACTTAGAAACTGACTATTTTCCAAACTTAAAGCATTGCATTAAATCCCTGCATTAAGTAGAAGTATAAAAGAACAACGAAATAAGCTTGACAGCTACACACCGGAGTTTACAACTCTACGGGCCACTCCCCCAGAGTATACCAAACAATAAAGTTCAATAATAAAGAAGGAAATAAAAGATACAACTCGACAGATCATACATCCAGAGTACTGAGGTTTACATCCCAAAAATAAACAAAACCAGCGAAAGGTGGCTGAGTAATCATATGGTTGGCTCATATGGCCATACAAAGTGACTTCTAAACAATATGCATTATGCGAACTAGATTACTTTGTTTACGTACATTTACAACTCTAGGGATACATCATATTACACCATTTAATTCATAAGTCTACTTCTATATGTGCACACATGACACCTTTTTCGAAGCAAAGGGATACTCCAACTTGGCAGACTAATCGACTTCTAAATCGACTTCTACCTATCGCATCGAAAACCTAGGCAAAGGGAAAATTAGAGATGGGATAAGCTATGACACGCTCAGTGAGTATTTTTAACTCCTTAAAAACGAAAACATTTACAGGTAATAGCAATAAGTAGCAATCACACAACATTTGGCTACTACCATCGTATTAGGCAATCAAATCTCCCTAAGGAAACCATCACCTCTAAACTTCACACCAAGCCACTAAAGCTTGTATCTACGCCTTTAATAACCAACTTCCTTAGAAATAGGCATTCAAGCATATAGCTAAGTAAAATGACAAAGATAGGGTGAAAAAGCTTTCAACCACACATTTTGGAAACACAGTAATTCATTTTACTTTTAAAGAACCACTTATAATTCAAACTAGCCTCTTAAAGCTCATATGCTTTTTGAAAGTTCCTAAAATAGCCACAATGGTAACAATTCAAACTATTTTCTCATATATCAGGAAAATATCTTCTTATTCAGGCATCAAATTATCCCCAGGGCATAACATATTTTGGACCATTACTCTTGTCAGTCTTCTAGGGTTTCCACTTCTAGGTCTATCTCCCTAGGCATTAGGATTCTTGCAAACCAGGTCTATTCCTTAATCATTTGTCCACTCAAGCACTTATCTTAACCATTAAAATCATATTAAACCATTATAGGTTATTGAAAAGGGATCACTCTCACACATATTAAGCCTCACCTTCAAGTGACTCATGTATCATTTTTTTTTAATAGTTGCTTACATAATCAAAACTGTGTTTGTCTAGCAGAATAACCCATAACTCCATTAATGGTTTATGGTTCTTTCACTTCAATATGGAAAACGTCTCAAGATCATGGTGAGTCCACTAACTCGCAATTCAAACTTAATTAGCTAGCACATAATTCAAACTAGTTTTCATAATTAAACACGTTCAATTGCCCTTTTTAAGTTCATTTTAATCTTTTAAACACAAAAGAAAGAAATATAGTACAAACCAAAACCTTAAAAACATTTTCTAACGCATTAGTTGTTTTCCTTTTAACTTCCTAGACCTATCGATTATTCAATTAAGTCATTCAACCAAGTAGTTTGACGATTTAGGGTCATTTTAGGCCACAAACATCTTAACAATCAATAGGCAACTGATGAACATTTAGAAACATTTGCAATCATGAAAACACGCTTTTAACTACCCTTTTAAAGATTTCTA
>NCQV01068512.1:0-12661 GCA_002740545.1 Lophocereus schottii
CTTAGTGCTCCATTACCCTTGTTTTATGGCTTTGTTTACTTTTTCCCTTGCTTTTTGGGCATGTGTAGGCTTGTTTTTCTTATTTTTGCAGCTTATTGAAGGCTCCCCTCTATTATATAAGGGAAGCCTTAGGATTGTATGAAATACACTTGAATGATATATGAAGTAGCTCAAAGCTTTCTCTCAAAATTTTAAGTTCTCTTTATCCTTTCTAAGGTGGTGAGTCTTGAGTGGAATCCTTTATAGAATTATGGGTGGTATAGCCTTTAAGCAATTCTTGGTGGATCCTTAGGCTTGATTGGTGGCGTAGCCTTTAAATCAAGTCATATCTTGTTACGAATAGGAAATCCGTTACTAAACTCAAGCAAGTTACATCCGGCCCATTACCATACGCTCCAAACATCTACAACACTATTGACATGACCAACCTCTTAGATAAGACCTAAGCTAAATGAAGGAACAATGCAATCCTTTTTCTTTTGAAAATGTTCAATAGCAAGTTCCTACATATTACCTGATGCTTCTAACATATAAGGTCCCTAAACTACATCTTTGTCTTGAGTAAGACCGCTAATGTTGTCATGAGTTGCGGTAATACCTACAACTGGTATAAAATACTAGTACCTTTAATAGGAATTACAGCTATTTTATCAATTGCCTAGTTAAGGTTAATTATTAGACTACTTTTAGGAAACCTCTTGCGAAGTCACCCCAACTGTCTAGCAAAGTTGACCATGCATATGGTACCTAATTAACATGCATCTACACTTGAGCAAATATGAAAATAAAAATTAGTCAAAAATTATGGGGATAAAATTGAAGAAAACCAAAATGTAAATTGAATAAAATCAATTTAGTTGGATATAATAGAAGATTGTTAACAAAAAGTGAACTTAGGCCTTGTTCTCTTGGACTATTTTGTCTAAACTTGTTCTAAACTGAACTTACCTCATCTTATTTGCCGAACTTAATCAGGTCTTGTTCTCTTCAACTTATTTTTTTATAGAATAAGTGTAAAGAAGTTTAGTTCAGAATAAGTTTAAAATAAGTTAAAAAACCAGTTCAAAATAAGTTGAAAATATGCTCAGTAAATAAGTTCAGAATAAAATCAGAGTTCAACAAATAAGTTCAGAAAATAATCAACTAATAAATCAAAGTTTAGCATTTGAAGAAATCATTATTATTTGTGACTTAAATACTTATGTGGTTTGTATCATTAAAATTTTTTAAGTGCAACTAATGTTGAGGCTAATAAAGTACTTCTGATGTTAATATTCAAATGTTGACCTTTCCTAAAATGTGTTACTTTGTAAGTAACTTTTTTTTTAAATTGTCAAATTTTATCTGGCAATATGTTAAAATAGAAGGATGTGTCCCAACGAACACAGATTCAACATATGTTAGGTGTGTATAATTATTTTCATTGCACACGGATGCCAATTGATTACTGTTTAATTTTCATTTTAGGTTATATTAATTATTTTATGTCATTAACTTTTGGATGGACCACCAAATATGAAAGTTGTTGTAGATTTTACTTCTACCCATAATACAATGTAATAACAACCACCACAATAAAATAATAATCATGTACCCATAAAGAAGTGAATAATAACAATAACAACAACGATGGTGATGGTGATGATGAAAACAACAACAATAAAGTAGTTATCACCTAATTATTCAAAAGAAAGAATCTTAAAATATTATAAGTTCAGCAAATAAGTTTGAATTGGTTCAAAATAAGTTGAAAAAGAGCAAGTAAGTTTAGAATAAGTTTAGATAAATTTAGTTCAAAATAAATTCAAGAAAAATAAGTAGAAGAGAATATGGCCTTATTCTGAACTTATTTGTTGAACTTGTTCTGAACTTATTTTAAACTTTGCCGAACTTATTCTGAACTAATTAATGACAAATTTCTGAACTTATTTGCTAAACTTATTTTAAATTGAACTTATTCTGAACTTATTTGTTGAATTTATTCAAAACTTAGTTGTTGAACCTATTTTCTTATTTACTGAACTTATTCTGAACTTTATTATAAACTGAACTTATCTGAACATATTCTATAAAAAATAAGTCGAAAAAAACAGGGTCTTTTGCATGTACACACAACTGAATAAATTACAAAATAGTTCTAATGCTAAAAAACAAAGATAACTTAAGTGTTAAACAAAATAGGATGGCATTATGAGCAAAACTATAAATTATATATTTAACATTTATGAAAGAAGCCTCAAATGAGCTACTAGAGCAAGGTTAGGAGGCACTTTCTGCTACCTGGTTCAACTATAGAACTGCATAAAAAGGATCAAAATCAGCACTGTTTTTTTGCAATCATTCACTATCTTGTATTTAAGCAATTATGAAAATGGAATTTAATCAAAATTCTAAAAATAAAAATTAAGCAAAATCAAAATGAAAATTGAAATCAATTTAACTGGATATATTATGAAATTATTGACAAAAAGCACATTAAAATGTTAACTGTATATTCTTACAATGCAATATGCTATAGAAGCAAGCTTAATGTTCAAAAGGCAAAAATAACTTAACTATTGAACAAACATAATCATATTATGAACAAAACCATAAATCATATATATTTAAATTACATCATGGACCATCGAGGTATAGGTTAATGTTTTTCTGACCCAACAATTTTGGGAAAATATTTTGAGGTCCATCTAAGTTTGGAAATATTTTTTGGAACCAAAAGTGACCAAACTTTACTTTTTAAATTACATCAAGTACCCTAAGTTTTTAAAATTTTCATTTTTAACCCCACTTCTTCAAAACTTACTTTTGAAAAATTTGATTTGTACATGTGATATGTCACTCATAGGTACTACTTGAAGCCATCCTTCTACCGGTATTAGCACCATGTGACCAAAAATAATGAAAAATTAGGTTCAGGGTCCACTGTGATGTGGGTAAATATTTAATTGATTCCACGAATTTGGATAAAGATTTTTAGAACTGCCCAGGTTTGCGTCATAGTTTTTTGGAGTACAACTCTTTGGGTTATATTCTTTCGGAGGACAAATATTTTTAGTTTTGGCCTAAACTTTTATGAAATTTCTATTTTTGGCCCAAATGGGGTTCAAAATGCAAATATTCAAACTTTTGGGCAGTTTTTGAAAACTAAGCTTATATTAGCATTTGGACTTTTTATAATAACTTCACTGGTACTAGTTATTACTATCTATTACTTGTATCATAAATATTATATTTTCTGTCATCAGAGGCTTACTATGCTTAGCAAAATAATTAAAGGTTAATTAGAAAGTTTTGACCATTACCTGAACTTAGTCGGTGTTGGACCTTGGCATTCCTCTAATTTTCAGCTTACAAATATTGCTAATCTCAACCACAGTTTCCTTAGATCAGGTATAACACAAATCCGTTTTGTTTCCTACCTCGATCATAGTCACTAATCAAGTTTTTAATCTTTTTAAAGACAGTGGAGCTTTAATCAAGAAATTATGATATTTAAAACATAAATTTTGATTAAATAACATTCTCTATCGGGAAACTTCTTTTATTGAAAGTTTAAAGGTAGAAATATTACAATGAAAAGATTTGAAGAGGGATTTAAACAACTAAAATCATTAGAGATGCTTGCTCATAGAGAAATCAATAATCTCGACTTCTCTTTTGGTCAAGAATGTTCAAATAACTGTATCCCCTCTCAACTCTCAGCCTCTCCTTTTTTAGAGGGGTTGGAATACATAGGATGCCCTACGGCTATAGTGTATACTGATTTTACTCATGGCTACTATTACATTCAGATGGCTACAGTATACTTCCTTATTTACGTCCCTGGAACTTGTCAAAATAGTATAATAATGGAGCAATCACTTTTTAGCTCCTTTTAATGCTGACAAGACTAGTCATCATTATTCAGATTCTGCACGCCTTCTTCCCCAATGATGTCTTCTAGTCCATCATTATCCCGATAATCATCAAAATCTTCATCTAATTGAAGATGCTTTAGATCCCATTTTCAAATAGATCATGAAGATATTTCTTTCCTTTCTCTGGTAAGAATTTTTCATAATACGCTTTTATAGAATGATTTGTCCAGCTTTTATCTCTGACGCTAAGAACTCGATTTCTTATTTTACAATGCATTTGTTCTTACCAAGGATAATATCATGATCAATGCATTTTGAGTGACAGCTAGGATATCATCTTTGTGTTGTTTAATGGTCTTGGAAAAGATAAGGATATCATCAATATAAACTAGGCAGTAGTGATTTAGGTCTTTGAATATATTTTTTATTCTTCTTTGGAATATTTAAGATGCATTTTTCAGACAAGATGACATCACTGTCTACTCATAATATTCTTTTGGGGCGCTAAATGCAGTTAAAGGAATGCTTTCTTCATCCATTTTTATTTGCCAATATTTGCTCTTGTAATCCATTTTTGAGAACCAAGAAGCTTTATGAATTCTATTGAAAAAGATTGTTTTGCTAGGAATATAATAACTATAAAAAACAACATTATCTTTAAGCTTTTTGTAATTGATTACTATTCTTGCTTTTCTTCTTTTTCCCTCAGCATGATTTCTTACCATGAAAGCAGGACTGATATGAGGACTCTTGCTATTACTGATTAATCCTTTATCTAGAAGTTCTTTGATTTGTTTATCAAATTTCTAGATATCTTGGTGTGTATATACCATTTTTTTAACTCAAGTAATAGTATTAAGATTTAATAAAGTAATTTTTGTAAATCTCTTATCTTCATCCTAAAATTTTAGAGAATTATCAGATTAGAGTTCTTTGTATAATTTCTTTTGTTGTTCGATAATCTTCTTTTGAATAGATAATTTAAGTAATGAGATTGTTAGTGTTACCTCACATTATATAGGCGTTACCTTCTCACCACGCTTGCTGTATGTAAACTCGATATTCTGATTGGTGTAAGCCTTACTTAATTTTTCAATAGGAACGGAGTGACCATTAATTGTGAATATTATTTAGTTTATGGTCTGTGTGCATGGAGAATATAGTGTCTAAAAATTATTTCTAATAATCATATTATGAGAGGATTGATTAATAGCCCATAGAACTGGTACGATGCATTGGACTTCTCCTAATTCTATGTATAACCCTTCTATTGCCTCGTTATGGCTGATAATACTATCATCAGCTATCCTTACTTGTAAATGATTCTTTCCTTTTTTTCCACATAAATTCTAGAGATAATGCCCATTTTTCAAAGCATACAAAACAACCACTATCTATATGGGCATATAATTCATATTTATTATATTCCTCTAAACATACATTTATTGGGATATAGATGTTATCAGGATTTGCATTGGTAACTTTATATCATATCTCCACAGTTATGTTCTTAACTAACTCATCCTCATAGATCATCTCACTAATAGTTCTAGTTTTATATCGAATGACTTTTCTTATCTAGACTCATACTTTGGTCTACATTGTGATTTATGGGTCCAAAACTCATTCTACTCATTTCACTTGTCATACTAATTGCATCATCTTTTTTAAGCTCTTCTTTAGTTGATGAAGATCGTTCTCTCCATTCTGATCTTGTGCTCATACTCCTTAATAGTTGCGGTTTAATGGTAATTTTACGATTCTCATCAATTTTTATCATATTTTTCTTATTGATTTTTGTGGGATTAGCAAAGCTAGATATTCAAGACCAATCAATTTTTATCTCTTGTGCATTGGATTTTGTCATTGAAATCTTTTGTATTGGACTATGGCTTTCAAATGTTTTAGCCTCTGTCATTGTTATCTTAGGTTTTGGATTTATAATATTATCTAATTTGTAGATAAATTTTCAAAATATCCTCAATGGGTATCCTCCTCTTTCCATGTCCATCCCAAGTATTTTTATCTTAAGGGACATGAAGTTTTTAGCAAATTTATCTTTTAGGCTTACATGTTATCCAGGTCGACAATTGAATCCTGCTGATCCATTGCATAAATTGGTCTTGGTCTTTGTGATAATTTGATTGTTAAATTTGGTACACATGATATCATAAACTAAAGCATAAAGATCAATATCTTTACGATAATATTATAATAGAGTGATTTGGACTTGGACGCTTCCAACATGGATATACCTATACTTTTTATTTTTGTTATGCGTAAGAATATTTTCCCAATTAATACGATTAACTTCTCTTACATCATACCCACAGTCTTTTATTTCTAAATCTCATTCCATCATTTCGCATACATACTTATTCTTCAATTAAAAGACAGATTTTGTATAGATCATGTCTTTCTAAATTATAGGAAGGACCCAGTATCCTTTGATTTCTTCGTTGTCATTGTCTACGACAAACTCTTCTCCTTGGAGATCACCAAGAATAATCGAGCTATTTTCCATCATATGACTAGTTTATTCATAATTACTCTCTTCATATTCGTCTTCTAGGATAATCTCAATAATTCCTTTGTTGTTATTTAAGGCTAGGTCTAGTGCCTCTTCCTCACATAGCTCAAAGTAATCTAGGCTTCCTAGAATTTCAATAAGCTTATTATTCTTCCTATTTTTGTATTCGTTTGCATAATGCCCTAATTCTTCGCATAACCAACACTTGCAATTGTTTTTCCCGGCTGGACAATAAGTAGTTTTCCTAAAAAATATTTGTTTTTTAGGGATTGGTTTGTTACAATATTTTCTTTTATATTTCTCACCCCCTACTTGTTAAAGCTCGTTTTATTATAGAATTTTCTTTTTCTTATCCTTTCAGGTTCCTTTTTCCATTGGCGAGGAGAACCCCAGCAAGGTGGAAACTGCTTCTTGATATTCTTTTGCTTTTGATGATCAAGACATTGATCATTGGCCTATTTTCTTAAATAAGAGATTCTTAAACCAATGGTATTAATGACATATGCTCTTTCAAACCAAGCAACGTATTTTGATTAATTAAGAAATTTATCGAATATGACAATTTGTGGTAGAACATGCCAAGATTAGTTGCACCATGCCCAGTCTTGTAATAATATTGACCAAATTCAGAAATATAATTCTCTAGATACTTCATATCCTATAACTCTATGCTATTAGTCTTTCTTTGTCATTCTCTTGCATTATCTTCAAAATCGAGTTTAGTTTCGAAAAATTCAGTTTTAGTTTCTTTACATAAAATTTTGAACACTGCAGCTGGTGTTTCCATCATTCTTAATGCATTTTTACCATTTTCATTTAATAAATCATACAGTTAGCTACAGTACGAGAAAGACTATGTTTGATATAATTTAAGATATTACTTGCAGCCCATATGGTATTTAGATTTAAGATACTATTCATTCATCTTTTCCAGTGCTAAAATATTTTCTCTCTAATACGAGCTCCATCTATGTTTAAGATATATCCAGTTTGGTTAATTTGGATAAGGCCAATTTTTTCAAATGTCATAGTTTTCCTGGGATAAGCCTAGAGGAAAAATTGGTTGTACATCCTGTTAGAACATATCTAGGTCTCATAAATGAGTGTTTCTTCTAGAAAATTCATCAAATTCTTCAGGCATAGGAACAATATTGTTGACTAGATTGGTATAAATTTTATCTATGTTGAGTTCCTCTCCAATTTTATTAATCTCGTCATCAAATATCATTTTGCCATATTTTTTATCCAGTTTTTTTCTAACTTCTTCTAGAGGTACTACATTAAGATTTTCTAACTCAATCAGGCTCATTTGCTGATATATTTCTTCTCCTAGATGGACATCATTTGTCTCTTCATTGTCTTCAGATAATACCCCCTTTATAAACTATTGCATCCATGATTTTGTTTAATTCTTATATATTTGTTCTTTTTCAAACATACTCTATAGTTCTTCAAGATTATACTACTTGTACTCCATTTTCTTCTTCTTTTGCTACCTTTTCAGCCTATTTTTTTCCTGATTTTTCTCCCGTTTCTTTTTGGATTTTTATTTCATGTAAAGGAAATGGATTTTTGTGTTTTAGGTTTTAGAAAGAATGTTTATGTTGAAAGGGAGTACTATTACTCAAAGTCAATTTTCCACTATGCCTGATTTCATTAACTAAAGAAAGATTGATTACATATAATTATTTCTTAATCTCCTTAACTTCAGTCTTAATTTCAGTTAATTCAGCATTTCATTCTAAAACTATATTAGTGATATAGTTTAATTGAGGTGTTACCTAAGTGGTTCCTTCAGGTGAGTGCACAATATGAGAATAATTAGGAGTAGGACAAGAAGTTGACGATTCAAGCATTAAACACAGTTAATTAGCTTAATCAACTACTAATTAAGATTAATTATCTTAATCATTTTTGTCACGTGGTCTAATATTATTCGAAAGAGGGTTTTGAGCAGTACCTATGAATAGAAAGCCACAACCAGAAAATTAAATTTTTCGAAAGTAAGTTTTTAAGGATTGAGGTTAAAAATGAAAATTTTAAGAACTTAGGGTGCTTTTTGCAATTTATAAAGTCAAGTTTGGTTACTTTTGGTTCTAGAAAATGTTTGCCCAAACTTGGATGGACCTCAATATATTTACCCAAAATTGTGGTTCAGAAAAATATTGACCTTTACCTCGATGATATAATTTACCCCAAAAATAATTAAGATAATTAAGTTAATTAGTAATTAATTAAATTAATTAGCTGTATTGAATGCTTGAATCATCACCTATCTTCCTTGCTCCTAATTATTCACACATTGTTTGCTTACTAGGATGAACCACTTCAGTAGCACCTTAATAAAACATATAATCGATATAGTTTTAGAATTAAAAGCCGAATTAATAAAAATTAAGACTGAAGTTGGGGAGATTAAGAAGAAATTGTCTGTAATCCATCTTTAGTTAACGAGATTAGATATAGTAGAAAATCTATCTTAAGTGTTAGTATTCCATTTCAACATAAATATCATTTTCGAAGCCCAAAAAACAAAAATCCATTTCCTTTGCATGGTATAAAAATCCAAAAAGAAGTAGAAAAAAATCAATTGAAAAATTATCTGATAAACAGAGAAAGAAGAAGAGGATGTAGTATAAGCAGTATAATCTTGAAGAATTATAGAATATGTTTGAAAAAGAACAAAACCTAGAAGAATTAAACAAAATCGTGGGCGCAATAATTGATGAGCAAGATGTATTATCTGATGATAATAAAGAGATGAATACCGTCTAGATAGAAGAAGAACTATATCATAAGATGAATCTAATTAAATTACAGGATCTTAACATTCTACGTTTAGAAGAAATTAGGAAGAGATTGGATAAAAAATATAGTAAAATGGTATTTGATGACAAAATTAATGAGATTGGAGAAGAACTCAATATAGATGAAATCGAGACCAATCTAGTTATCAATGTAGTTCCTAAACCTGATATATTTGATAAACCCTCCAAAAGAAATACCCATTTTATGAGGTCTAGATACGTTCTAGCAGGACATACAACTAATTTGTCATTAGGGTTTGTCCCAATAAAAGTCACGACCTTTGAAGATATTGACCTTACCCCGCCAAACATGATATATCTTAAATATTGATAGAGTTCATAATAGAGAAGAAATATTTACGTATTAGAAAAAGAGGCATGAATAGTATCCTAAACCTAAATACTATATAGACTGCTGTAAATTTCCTAAACTATATCGAACACCGTTTGTCTGGCACTGTAGCTGACTAATATGATTCATTAAATGAGGACGCTAAAAATGCATTAAGAATGATGAAAACACCAGCTGTAATACTCAAAATTCTATGTAAGGAAATCAAAATCGAATTTATCGAAGCTAAACTTGATTCCGAAGAAAAAGCAAGAGAATGACGAAGAAAGATTAATAACATAGAGTTATGAGATATGAGGCATTTGGAGAATTATGTTTCTAAATTTAGTCAATATTATTACAAAATTGGGCATAGTGAAACCAATCCTGTTGTGTTTTATAACAAACTTTCATATCAAATTAATTCTGTAATCAATGAAAAATATATTACATTACTTCAGAAAGCAGATGTCATTGATACCCATGGTACAAAATTTCTTATTAAGAAAATGGATCAATGATCAATATCTTGATCTCCAGAAGCAAAAGAAAATGAAGAAATAATTTCTAACTTGTTGGGATAATCCTCACCAATGGGGAAAAGAGCCTGAAAGGAGAAGAAAAAGAAAATTTTTATAAAAAAAGCTTTAATAAGGAAATAGGAGAGAAATATAAAAGAAAATATTATAACAAACCAAACCCCAAAAAACGAAGATTTTTTTTAGGGAAACTGCTTATTGTCCTGTAGGAAAAAATAACTGTAAGTGTTAGACATACAGATAAGTAGGTGATTATGCAAATGAATGCAAACATAGGAAGAATAACAAGCTTATTGAAACTTTGAGTAGTCTAAATTATTTTGAGCTTAACGAGGAGGGACCACTAGATCTAGCACTAAAAAATAAAGGAATTGTTAAAATTGTACTAGAGGATAAATATGAAGAAAATGATTATGAAGACACTAGTCATATGATAAAAATTAGCTCAATCAATCTCGGTGATCTTTAAGGAGAAGAATTTGTGGTAGACGATGAGAACGAAGAAGTCAAAGGAGATTTAATCCTTCCTATAATTCAGAAAGATATGATTTATAAAAAATCAATCTTTTAATTAAAGACCAAATATGTATATGAAATGATAGAAGAAGATCTAGAACTCAAAGACTGTGAGTATAATATAGGAGAAGTTAATCACATTAATTGGCAAAATATCTTTAAGCATAACAAAAACAGAAAGCATAGGTATATCGACATTGGAAGTGTCCAAGTGTAAATCACTTCATTACAATATTATTGCAAAAATATTGATCTTTATGCTTTACTATGTAAACATACAAAATTTAATAATCAAATTATCACAAGAATTAAGACCAATTCATATAATCAATGACATAATTATGTAAACCTAAAAGATGAATTTACCAAAAATTTCCTATCCCTTAAGATAAAAATAGTTAGGATGGACGTGAAAAGAGGATGATACTGACTGAGGATATTTTGAAAAATAATCTACAAACTAGATAATCCTATAAATCCAAACATTAAGGTAATAATGATAGATGCAGAGAAATTTGAAAGTCCTACTTTTATATAAAAAATCCAAAGGATAGAATCTAAACCTCAGGAGATAAAAATCGATAGGTCTTAGATATCTAACATTGCCAGTCCCACAAAAAGCAATAAGAAAAATGTAATAAAAATTGATAAAAATGGTAAAATTACCATTAAACGCTAATTATCAAGAACTGTGAGTACAAGATCAGAATGGAGAGAAGGGTCTTCATTAGCTAAAGAAGAGCTTAACGAAGATGATACAATTAGTAAGACCAATAAAATGAGTAGAATGAGTTTGAAACCCCCAAGATACAGTGTAGACAGGAAAGTCATTGGCTACAAAATAAGAACTATTAGTGAAGCAATCTATGAAGATAAATTACTCAAAAATATGACTACGGAGATATGCGCTGAAGTTACCAATATAAATCCTAATAGCATCTATATTCCAGTAAATGTATGCTTAGAAGGATATAATATATATGGATAATGTACCTATAGTGGTAGTTTTTGTTCCGCATGTTTTGAAGACGTATCATTATTTTTGGAACTTATGTGGAAAAAAGTGAAGAATTCTTCATAAGTAAGGATAGCTGATGATGGAATTATGGGCCGCAATGAAGCAATAGAAGGGTTATCAATAGAAATAGGAGAAGTCTAATGCATTATTCCAGTTCTATGGGCTACTTACTAACTCTCTCATGATATGATAATTGGTAATAATTTTCAGAGGCTATATTCTCCATATAATATTCTATTGGTAAATTAGATAAAACTTATAATCATCAGAAGATTGAGTTTACATGCAGCCAACGTAGTGAAAAGGTAATACTTGAATAGTGTGAGATAGCACTAACAATTTCACTACCTGAATTATCTATTAAAGAGTAGATTACTGAACAATAGGAACAATTATACAAAGAACTTTACTATGATGATCCTTTGAAAGTTTAGGATAAAGATAAAACATTTACAAAGATCGCTTTGTTAATCCAACACTATTATTCGAGTCAGACAAATAGTGTATACACATCAGGATATCCAAAAATTTGATAAACAATTAAAGAATTATGGATAAAGGATTAGTCAGAAATAGCAAGAGTTCTCACACCAATCCTACTTTCATGGTAAGAAATCATGCTGAAGAAGAAAGGGGAAAAGCAAGAATATAAAAAGCTTAATGATAATGCTGTCTTCGATGGTTATTATATTCATAACAAAACAATCATTTCCAATAGAATTCAAGGAACCCCTTGGTTCTCGAAAATGGATTACAAAAGCAGATATTGGCAGATAAAAATGGATGAAAAAAGCATTCCTTTAAATATTTTTAGCACCCCTCAAGGGCATTATTAGTAGATACTAATGTCATTTGGTAAAAAAAATTGCACCTCAAATATTTCAAAGAAGAATGGGGAACATGTAACACCCCCAGCCCCTGGGCTAGAAGCGTTACGCTTTTCTAACTTCTTACTTAATTCCTGGGACGAAACGGACAGAGTTCCCCCTAAAAACTGACCATTCCAGGTTAAACGCCTTATAATAAGTCCCTGTAAATCAACGGAAGCGTAAACATTTAAAAC